>JAUIMM010002990.1:0-35480 GCA_031769625.1 Taudactylus pleione
CTACACCACATTCTGAACTTTTTAAAACTATACACCACATTCTATACTAGTACCACTATACAGCTCTACACCCATTCTAATACTATGTACCACTATACACCATATTCTATACTATGTACCTCTATACACCATATTGTATACTATGTACCACTATACAGCTCTACACCATATTCTATACTATTTAACACAATAGAGCTCTATACCATATTCTATACTATATACCACTATACACCAATTCTATACTATGTACCACTATACAGCTTTATACCACATTCTATACTATGTACCATTATACAGCTCTAAACCACATTCTATACTGTGGACCAACTATACACAATATTCTATACTATGTACCACTATACAACTCTACACCACATTCTATACTATGTACCACTATACAACATTTTCTATACTATGTACCACTATACAGCTCTACACCACTTTCTATACTATGTACCACTACACACCATATTCTATGTTCCACTATACACCACATTCTAGACTATGTACCATTATACACCATATTCTATACTATGTAACTCTATACACCATTTTCTATACTATGTACCTCTATACATCATGTTCTATTCTATAAACCATATTATATACTATATACCACTATACACCCATACCATATTCTATACTATATACCACTATACAGCTCTACCCCATTTTCTATACTATGTACCACTATACACCATTTTCTATACTATGAACCACTATACAGCTCTACCCCATATTCTATACTATGTACCACTATACAGTTCTACACCATATTCTATACTATATACTACTATACACCATATTCTATACTAAGTACCACTATACACCACATTCTAGACTATGTACCACTATACACCATATTCTATACTATGTACCACTATACAGCTCTACACCACAATCTATACTATGTACCACAATACAGCTCTACACCACATTCTATACTATGTACCACTATTCACCATATTCTATACTATGTACCACTATACACCACATTCTATATTATGTACCATTATACAGCTTTACACCACATTCTATACTATGTACCACTATACACCACATACTATACTATGTGCCACTATACACCATATTCTATACTATGTACCACAATACAGCTCTACACCATATTCTATACTATGTACCACTTTACAGCACTACACCATATTCTATACTTTGTACCACTATACACCATTTTCTATACTATGTACCACTATACAGCTCTATACCACTATCTATACTATGTACCACTATACAGCACTACACCACATTCTATACTATGTACCACTCTACACCATATTCTATACTTTGTACCACTATACACCACATTCTATACTATGTACCATTATACAGCTTTACTCCACATTCTATACTATATACCACTATACACCATATTCTATACTATGTACCACTATTCACCTCTACACCACATTCTATACTATGTACCACTATACAGCTCTACACCATATTCTATACTGTATACCACAATACACCATATTCTATACTATGTACCACTATACAGCTCTACACCACAATCTATACTATGTACCACAATACAGCTCTACACCACATTCTATACTATGTACCACTATTCACCATATTCTATACTATGTACCACTATACACCACATTCTATACTATGTACCATTATACAGCTTTACACCACATTCTATACTATGTACCACTATACACCACATACTATACTATGTGCCACTATACACCATATTCTATACTATGTACCACTATACACCACATTCTATACTATGTACCATTATACAGCTTTACTCCACATTCTATACTATATACCACTATACACCATATTCTATACTATGTACCACTATTCACCTCTACACCACATTCTATACTATGTACCACTATACACCACATTCTATACTATGTACCAATATACAGCTCTACACCACATTTTATTCTTTGTACCACTATACACCATATTCTGTACTATGTACCTCTATACACCATATTGTATACTATGTACCTCTATACACCATATTCTATACTATGTACCACTATACACCATATCCTATACTATGTACCACTATACACCACATTCTATACTATGTACCTTTATACAGCTTTACACCACATTCTATACTAAGTACCACTGTACAACACATTCTATACTATGTACCACTATACAGCTCTACACCACATTCTATGCTATTTACCTCTATAAACCACATTCTATACTATGTTGCACTATACACCATATTCTATACTATGTACCACAATACACCATATACTATACTATGTACCTCTATACACCATATTCTATACTGTGTACCACTATACACCATATTCTATACAATGTACCACAATACACCATATATTATACTATTTAGAACTATATACCATATTCTATACAATATACCGCTATACACCATATTTTATACTATGTACCACTATACAGCTATTCTATACTATGTAGCACTATACACCATATTCTATACTATGTAACTCTTTACACCATATTCTATACTATGTACACTAATACACCATATTCTATACTATGTATCGCTATACACCGTTTTCCATACTATGTACCATTATACACCATATTCTATACTATGTTCCTCTATACACCATATTCTATACTATGTACCACAATACAGCTCTACACCATATTCTATACTATGTACCACTATAGAGCACTACACCATATTCTATATTATGTACCACTATACAGCTCTACACCATATTCTATACTGTATACCACAATACACCATATTCTATACTATGTACCACTATACAGCTCTACACCACAATCTATACTATGTACCACTATACAGCTCTAAACCAAATTCTATACTATGTACCACTATACACCATATTCTATACTATGTTCCACTATACAGCTCAACACCACATTCTACACTATATACCACTATACACCATATTCTATACTATGTACCACAATACAGATCTACACCATAGTCTATACTTTGTACCACTATACAGCACTACACAATATTCTATACTATGTACCACTATACAGCTCTACACCTTATTCTATACTATGTACCACTATACACCATTTTCTATACTATGTACCACTATACAGCTCTATACCACAATCTATACTATGTACCACTATACAGCAGTACACCACATTCTATACTATGTACCACTATACACCATATTCTATACTATGTACCACTATACACCACATTCTATACTATGTACCATTATACAGCTTTACACCACATTCTATACCATATACCACTATACACCATATTCAATACTATGTACCACTATTCACCTCTACACCACATTCTATACTTTTTAAAACTATACACCACATTCTATACTATGTACCACTATACAGCTCTACACCCCATTCTATACTATGTACCGCTATACACCATATTCTGTACTATGTACCTCTATACAGCATATTGTATACTATGTACCACTATACAGCTCTACACCATATTCTATACTATTTAACACAATAGAGCTCTATACCATATTCTATACTATATACCACTATACACCATATTCTATACTATGTACCACTATACAGCTTTATACCACATTCTATACTATGTACCATTATACAGCTCTAAACCACATTCTATACTGTGGACCACTATACACCATATTCTATACTATGTACCACTATACAACTCTACACCACATTCTATACTATGTACCACTATACAACATTTTCTATACTATGTACCACTATACAGCTCTACACCACTTTCTATACTATGTACCACTACACACCATATTCTATGTTCCACTATACACCACATTCTAGACTATGTACCATTATACACCATATTCTATACTATGTAACTCTATACACCATTTTCTATACTATGTACCTCTATACACCATGTTCTATACTATAAACCATATTATATACTATATAACACTATACATCATATTCTATACTATATACCACTATACAGCTCTACCCCATTTTCTATACTATGTACCACTATACACCATTTTCTATACTATGAACCACTATACAGCTCTACCCCATATTCTATACTATGTACCACTATACAGTTCTACACCATATTCTATACTATATACTACTATACACCATATTCTATACTAAGTACCACTATACACCACATTCTAGACTATGTACCACTATACACCATATTCTATACTATGTACCACTATACAGCTCTACACCACAATCTATACTATGTACCACAATACAGCTCTACACCACATTCTATACTATGTACCACTATTCACCATATTCTATACTATGTACCACTATACACCACATTCTATACTATGTACCATTATACAGCTTTACACCACATTCTATACTATGTACCACTATACACCACATACTATACTATGTGCCACTATACACCATATTCTATACTATGTACCACAATACAGCTTTACACCATATTCTATACTATGTACCACTTTACAGCACTACACCATATTCTATATTATGTACCACTATACAGCTCTACACCATATTCTATACTGTATACCACAATACACCATATTCTATACTATGTACCACTATACAGCTCTACACCACAATCTTTACTATGTACCACTATACAGCTCTAAACCAAATTCTATACTATGTACCACAACACCATATTCTATACTATGTTCCACTATACAGCTCAACACCACATTCTACACTATATACCACTATACACCATATTCTATACTATGTACCACAATACAGATCTACACCATAGTCTATACTTTGTACCACTATACAGCACTACACAATATTCTATACTATGTACCACTATACAGCTCTACACCTTATTCTATACTATGTACCACTATACACCATTTTCTATACTATGTACCACTATACAGCTCTATACCACAATCTATACTATGTACCACTATACAGCAGTACACCACATTCTATACTATGTACCACTATACACCATATTCTATACTATGTACCACTATACACCACATTCTATACTATGTACCATTATACAGCTTTACACCACATTCTATACCATATACCACTATACACCATATTCAATACTATGTACCACTATTCACCTCTACACCACATTCTATACTTTTTAAAACTATACACCACATTCTATACTATGTACCACTATACAGCTCTACACCCCATTCTATACTATGTACCGCTATACACCATATTCTGTACTATGTACCTCTATACACCATATTGTATACTATGTACCACTATACAGCTCTACACCATATTCTATACTATTTAACACAATAGAGCTCTATACCATATTCTATACTATATACCACTATACACCATATTCTATACTATGTACCACTATACAGCTTTATACCACATTCTATACTATGTACCATTATACAGCTCTAAACCACATTCTATACTGTGGACCACTATACACCATATTCTATACTATGTACCACTATACAACTCTACACCACATTCTATACTATGTACCACTATACAACATTTTCTATACTATGTACCACTATACAGCTCTACACCACTTTCTATACTATGTACCACTACACACCATATTCTATGTTCCACTATACACCACATTCTAGACTATGTACCATTATACACCATATTCTATACTATGTAACTCTATACACCATTTTCTATACTATGTACCTCTATACACCATGTTCTATACTATAAACCATATTATATACTATATAACACTATACACCATATTCTATACTATATACCACTATACAGCTCTACCCCATTTTCTATACTATGTACCACTATACACCATTTTCTATACTATGAACCACTATACAGCTCTACCCCATATTCTATACTATGTACCACTATACAGTTCTACACCATATTCTATACTATATACTACTATACACCATATTCTATACTAAGTACCACTATACACCACATTCTAGACTATGTACCACTATACACCATATTCTATACTATGTACCACTATAAAGCTCTACACCACAATCTATACTATGTACCACAATACAGCTCTACACCACATTCTATACTATGTACCACTATTCACCATATTCTATACTATGTACCACTATACACCACATTCTATACTATGTACCATTATACAGCTTTACACCACATTCTATACTATGTACCACTATACACCACATACTATACTATGTGCCACTATACACCATATTCTATACTATGTACCACAATACAGCTTTACACCATATTCTATACTATGTACCACTTTACAGCACTACACCATATTCTATACTTTGTACCACTATACACCATATTCTATACTATGTACCACTATACAGCTCTACACCACAATCTATACTATGTACCACTATACAGCTCTAAACCAAATTCTATACTATGTACCACTATACACCATATTCTATACTATGTTCCACTATACAGCTCAACACCACATTCTACACTATATACCACTATACACCATATTCTATACTATGTACCACAATACAGATCTACACCATAGTCTATACTTTGTACCACTATACAGCACTACACAATATTCTATATTATGTACCACTATACAGCTCTACACCTTATTCTATACTATGTACCACTATACACCATTTTCTATACTATGTACCACTATACATCTCTATACCACAATCTATACTATGTACCACTATACAGCAGTACACCACATTCTATACTATGTACCACTATACACCATATTCTATACTATGTACCACTATACACCACATTCTATACTATGTACCATTATACAGCTTTACACCACATTCTATACCATATACCACTATACACCATATTCAATACTATGTACCACTATTCACCTCTACACCACATTCTATACTTTTTAAAACTATACACCACATTCTATACTATGTACCACTATACAGCTCTACACCCCATTCTATACTATGTACCGCTATACACCATATTCTGTACTATGTACCTCTATACACCATATTGTATACTATGTACCACTATACAGCTCTACACCATATTCTATACTATTTAACACAATAGAGCTCTATACCATATTCTATACTATATACCACTATACACCATATTCTATACTATGTACCACTATACAGCTTTATACCACATTCTATACTATGTACCATTATACAGCTCTAAACCACATTCTATACTGTGGACCACTATACACCATATTCTATACTATGTACCACTATACAACTCTACACCACATTCTATACTATGTACCACTATACAACATTTTCTATACTATGTACCACTATACAGCTCTACACCACTTTCTATACTATGTACCACTACACACCATATTCTATGTTCCACTATACACCACATTCTAGACTATGTACCATTATACACCATATTCTATACTATGTAACTCTATACACCATTTTCTATACTATGTACCTCTATACACCATGTTCTATACTATAAACCATATTATATACTATATAACACTATACACCATATTCTATACTATATACCACTATACAGCTCTACCCCATTTTCTATACTATGTAACACTATACACCATTTTCTATACTATGAACCACTATACAGCTCTACCCCATATTCTATACTATGTACCACTATACAGTTCTACACCATATTCTATACTATATACTACTATACACCATATTCTATACTAAGTACCACTATACACCACATTCTAGACTATGTACCACTATACACCATATTCTATACTATGTACCACTATACAGCTCTACACCACAATCTATTCTATGTACCACAATACAGCTCTACACCACATTCTATACTATGTACCACTATTCACCATATTCTATACTATGTACCACTATACACCACATTCTATACTATGTACCATTATACAGCTTTACACCACATTCTATACTATGTACCACTATACACCACATACTATACTATGTGCCACTATACACTATATTCTATACTATGTACCACAATACAGCTTTACACCATATTCTATACTATGTACCACTTTACAGCACTACACCATATTCTATACTTTGTACCACTATACACCATTTTCTATACTATGTACCACTATACAGCTCTATACCACTATCTATACTATGTACCACTATACAGCACTACACCACATTCTATACTATGTACCACTCTACACCATATTCTATACTATGTACCACTATACACCACATTCTATACTATGTACCATTATACAGCTTTACTCCACATTCTATACTATATACCACTATACACCATATTCTATACTATGTACCACTATTCACCTCTACACCACATTCTATACTATGTACCACTATACACCACATTCTATACTATGTACCAATATACAGCTCTACACCACATTCTATTCTTTGTACCACTATACACCATATTCTGTACTATGTACCTCTATACACCATATTGTATACTATGTACCTCTATACACCATATTCTATACTATGTACCACTATACACCATATCCTATACTATGTACCACTATACACCACATTCTATACTATGTACCATTATACAGCTTTACACCACATTCTATACTAAGTACCACTGTACAACACATTCTATACTATGTACCACTATACAGCTTTACACCACATTCTATGCTATTTACCTCTATAAACCACATTCTATACTATGTAGCACTATACACCATATTCTATACTATGTACCACTATACACCATATACTATACTATGTACCTCTATACACCATATTCTATACTGTGTACCACTATACACCATATTCTATACTATGTACCACAATACACCATATATTATACTATTTACCACTATATACCATATTCTATACAATATACCGCTATACACCATATTTTATACTATGTACCACTATACAGCTATTCTATACTATGTAGCACTATACACCATATTCTATACTATGTAACTCTTTACACCATATTCTATACTATGTACACTAATACACCATATTCTATACTATTTATCACTATACACCGTTTTCCATACTATGTACCATTATACACCATATTCTATACTATGTTCCTCTATACACCATATTCTATACTATGTACCACAATACAGCTCTACACCATATTCTATACTATGTACCACTATACAGCACTACACCATATTCTATACTATGTACCACTATACAGCTCTACACCATATTCTATACTGTATACCACAATACACCATATTCTATACTATGTACCACTATACAGCTCTACACCACAATCTATACTATGTACCACTATACAGCTCTACACCAAATTCTATACTATGTACCACTATACACCATATTCTATATTATGTTCCACTATACAGCTCTACACCACATTCTATACTATATACCACTATACACCATATTCTATACTATGTACCACAATACAGATCTACACCATATTCTATACTTTGTACCACTATACAGCACTACACAATATTCTATACTATGTACCACTATACAGCTCTACACCTTATTCTATACTATGTACCACTATACACCATTTTCTATACTATGTACCACTATACAGCTCTATACCACAATCTATACTATGTACCACTATACAGCACTACACCACATTCTATACTATGTACCACTATACACCATATTCTATACTATGTACCACTATACACCACATTCTATACTATGTACCATTATACAGCTTTACACCACATTCTATACCATATACCACTATACACCATATTCAATACTATGTACCACTATTCACCTCTACACCACATTCTATACTTTTTAAAACTATACACCACATTCTATACTATGTACCACTATACAGCTCTACACCACATTCTATACTATGTACCGCTATACACCATATTCTGTACTATGTACCTCTATACACCATATTGTATACTATGTACCACTATACAGCTCTACACCATATTCTATACTATTTAACACAATAGAGCTCTATACCATATTCTATACTATATACCACTATACACCATATTGTATACTATGTACCACTATACAACTTTATAAGACATTCTATACTATGTACCATTATACAGCTCTAAACCACATTCTATACTGTGTACCACTATACACCATATTCTATACTATGTACCACTATACAACTCTACACTACATTCTATACTATGTACCACTATACAACATTTTCTATACTATGTACCACTATACAGCTCTACACCACTTTCTATACTATGTACCACTACACACCATATTCTATGTTCCACTATACACCACATTCTAGACTATGTACCATTATACACCATATTCTATACTATGTAACTCTATACACCATTTTCTATACTATGTACCTCTATACACCATGTTCTATACTATATACCATATTATATACTATATACCACTATACACCATATTCTATACTATATACCACTATACAGCTCTACCCCATTTTCTATACTATGTACCACTATACACCATTTTCTATACTATGAACCACTATACAGCTCTACCCCATACTCTATACTATGTACCACTATACAGTTCTACACCATATTCTATACTAAGTACCACTATACACCACATTCTAGAGTATGTACCACTATACACCATATTCTATACTATGTACCTCTATACACCATATTATATACTATATACCTCTATACACCACATCCTATACTATGTACCATTATACAGCTCTACACCACATTCTTTACGATGTACCACTATACACCATATTCTATACTATGTACCACTATACAGCTTTATACCACTTTCTATACTATGTACGATTATACAGCTCTAAACCACATTCTATACTATGTACCACTATACACCATATTCTATACTATCTACCACTATACACCAAATTCTATACTATGTACCACTATTCAGCTCTACAACACATTCTATACTATGTACCTCTATACACCATATTCGATACTATGTACCACTATACAGCTCTACACCACATTCTATACTATGTACCAGTATACAGTTCTACACCATACACCACTATACACCACATTCTATGCTATGTACCACTACACCACATTCTATACTATGTACCAGAATGTACCACTATACACCACATTCTCTACTATGTACCACTATACCCCATATTCTATACTATGTACCTCTATACACCATATTCTATACTATGTACCACTATACACCATATTCTATACGATGTACCACTATACAGCTCTACACCACATTCTACACTATATACAACTATACACCACATTCTAGACTATGTACCTCTATACACCATATTCTATACTATATACTACTATACACCACATCCTATACTATGTACCATTATACAGCACTTCACCACATTCTATACTATGTAACACTGTACACCATATTCTATACTATTTACCTCTATACACCATATTCTATACTATAAACCACTATTAACTATATTCTATACAATGTACCACTATACACCATATTCTATACGATATACAACTATACAGCTCTACTCCATATTCTGTACTATGTATATACCACTATACACCATATTCTATACTATGAACCACTATACAGCTCTACACCATATTCTATACTATTTACCACTATACACCATATTCTATACTATGTACCACTATAAAACTACACTATATTCTATGCTATGTACCACTATACAGCTCTATACCACATTCTATAGTATGTACAACTGTACAGGTCTACAACATATTCTATACTATATACTACTATAGACCACATTCTATAGTAAGTACCTCTATACACCATATTCTATACTAAGTAGCACTATACACCACATTCTATACTATGTACCACTATACAGCTCTCCACCACATTCTATACTATGTACCACTATACACAATATTCTATACTATGTACCACTATACACCATATTTTATACCATGTACCTCTATACACCATATTCTATACTATGTACCACTATACACCATATTCTATACTATGTACCACAATACAGCTCTATGCCATATTCTATACTATGTACCACTATACAACACTACACCATATTCTATACTATGTACCACTATACAGCTCTCCATCATATTCTATACTATGTACCACTATACACCATATTCTATACTATGTACCACTATACACCATATTCTATACGATGTACCACTATACAGCTCTACACCACATTCTACTCTATATACCACTATACACCACATTCTAGACTATGTACTACTATACACCATATTCTATACTATGTACCTCTATACACAATATTCTATACTATATACTACTATACATCACATACCTATACTATGTACCATTGTACAGCACTTCACCACATTCTATACTATGTAACACTGTACACCATATTCTATACTATATACTACTATAGACCACATTCTATAGTATGTACCTCTATACACCATATTCTATACTAAGTAGCACTATACACCACATTCTATACTATGTACCACTATACAGCTCTCCACCACATTCTATACTATGTACCACTATACACCATATTCTATACTATGTACCACTATTCAGCTCTACACCACATTCTATACTTTGTACCGCTATACATCATATTCTATGTACCACTATACACCATATTCTAGACTATGTAACACTATACACCATATTCTAGACGATGTACCTCTATACACCATATTCTCTACTATGTACCTCTATACACCATATTATATACTATGTACCACTATACACCACATTCTATACTATGTACCACTATACACCATATTCTATTCTATGTGCCTCTATATACTATATTCTATACTATGTACCACTATACACCACATTCTATACTATGTACCACTATACACCATATTCTATACTATGTACCTCTATACACCATTTTCTATACTATGTACTACTATACAGCTCTACACCACAATTGATGTTATGTACCACTATACAGCTCTACACCACATTCTATACTATGTACCTCTATACACCATATTATATACTATGAACCACTATACACCACATTCTATACTATGTACCACTATACACCATATTCTATACTATGTGCCTCTATACACTATATTCTATACTATGTACCCCTATACACCACATTCTATACTATGTACCACTATACACCATATTCTATACTATGTACCTCTATACACCATTTTCTATACTATGTACCACTATACAGCTCTACACCACAATTGATATTATGTACCACTATACAGCTCTTCACCAAATTCTATACTATGTACCACTATACACCATATTCTATACTATGTACCACTATACAACCATATTCTATACTATGTACCACTATACACCAAATTCTATACTATGTACCATTATACAGCTTTACAGCACAATCTATACTATGTACCACTATACAACATATTCTATACAATTTACCACTATACAGCTCTACACCACATTCTATACTATATACCTCTATATACCATATTCTATACAATGTACCACTATACAGCTCTACACCAAATTCTATACTATGTACCACTATACACCACATTCTATACTATGTAACACTATACACCATTTTCTATACTTTGTACCTCTATACACCATATTCTAAACTATGGGCAAAAGGATAATGTTGTTACATAGTGTGAACGTCATACACCTTGTGGCATATTCTATACTTTGTACCACTATACACCATATTCTATACTATGTACCACTATACAGCTCTACACCACATTCTATACTATATACCACTATACACCATATTCTATACTATTTAGCACTATACACCATATTCTACACTCCGCACCACTATACAGCTCTACACCATATTCTATGCTATGTATCACTATACACAATACTCTATACTATGCACCACCATACAGCTCTACACCAAATTCTATACTATGTACCTCTATATACCATATTCTATACTATGTACCACTATACACCATATTCTATAATATGTACCACAATACATCTCTACACCATATTCTATACTATGTACCACTATACAACACTACACAATATTCTATACTATGTACCACTATACAGCTCTACACCATATTCTATACTATGTACCACTATACACCATATTCTATACTATGTACCACTATACAGCTCTACACCGTATTTTATTCTATGTACTATTATACACCACATTCTATACTATGTACCACTATACAGCTCTACATCATATTCCACTATACACCACATTCTATACTATGTACCACTTCACCACATTCTATACTATGTACCACTATACACCATATTCTATACTATGTACCTCTATACACCATATTCTATACAATGTACCACAATACACCATATTCTATACTATGTACCACTATACACCATATTCCATACTATGTACCACTATACACCATATTTTATACTATGTACCTCTATACACCATATTCTATACTATGTACCACTATACACCATATTCTATACTATGTACCACAATACAGCTCTACAACATATTATATACTATGTACCACTATACAACACTAAACCATATTCTATACTATGTATGACTATACAGCTCTACACCATATTCTATACTATGTACCACTATACAGCATATTCTATACTATCTACCACTATACACCATATTCTATACTATGTACCACTAAACAGCTCTACAACACATTCTATACTATGTACCTCTATACACCATATTCTATACTATGTACCACTATACAGCTCTACACCACATTCTATACTATGTAGCACTATACAGCTCTACACCATACACCACTATACACCACATTCTATGCTATGTACCACTACACCACATTCTATACTATGTACCAGAATGTACCACTATACACCACATTCTATACTATGTACCACCATACCCCATATTCTATACTATGTACCACCATACCCCATATTCTATACTATGTACCTCTATACACCATATTCTATAATATGTACCTCTATACACCATATTCTATACTATATACCACTATACACCACATCCTATACTATATACCATTATACAACTCTTCACCACATTCTATACTATGTAACACTATACATCATATTCTATACTATTTACCTCTATACACCATATTCTATACTATATACCACTATTAACCATATTCTATACTATGTACCACTATACACCATATTCTATACGATATACAACTATACAGCTCTACTCCATATTATGTACTATGTATATACCACTATACACCATATTCTATAATATGAACCACTATACAGCTCTACACCATATTCTATTCTATTTACCACTATACACCATATTCTATACTATGTACCACTATAAACCTCTACACTCTATTCTATGCTATTTACCACTATACAGCTCTATACCACATTCTATAGTATGTACAACTGTACAGGTCTACACCATATTCTATACTATATACTACTATAGACCACATTCTATACTAAGTACCTCTATACACCATATTCTATACTTAGTAGCACTATACACCACATTCTATACTATGTACCACTATACACCATATTCTATACTATGTACCACTATTCAGCTCTACACCATATTCTATACTATGTACCACTATACATCATATTCTATGTACCACTATACACCATATTCTAGACTATGTAACACTATACACCATATTCTAGACGATGTACCTCTATACACCATATTATATACTATGTACCACTATACACCACATTCTATCCTATGTACCACTATACACCATATTCTATACTATGTGCCTCTATACACTATATTCTATTCTATGTACCACTATACACCACATTCTATACTATGTACCACTATACACAATATTCTATACTATGTACCTCTATACACCATTTTCTATACTATGTACCACAATACAGCTCTTCACCGCAATTGATATTATGTACCACTATACAGCTCTACACCACATTCTATACTATGTACCACTATACACCATATTCTATACTATGTACCACTATACACCTTATTCTGTACTATGTACCACTATACTCCACATTCTATACTATGTTCCATTATACAGCTTTACAGCACAATCTATACTATGTACCACTATACAACATATTCTATACAATTTACCACTATACAGCTCTACACCACATTCTATACTATTTACCTCTATACACCATATTCTATACTATGTACCACTATACAGCTCTACACCAAATTCTATACTATGTACCACTATACACCACATTCTATACTATGTACCACTATACACCATATTCTATACTTTGTGCCTCTATACACCATATTCAATACAATGTACCACAATACACCATATTCTCTACTATGTACCAGTATACACCGTATTCCATACTATGTACCACTATACACCATATTCTATACTTTGTACCTCTATTCACCATATTCTATACTATGTACATCTATACACCATATTCTATGCTATGTACCACTATACACCATATTCTATACTATGTACCACAATACAGCTCTACACCATATTCTATACTATGTACCACTATACAACACTACACCATATTCTATACTATGTACCACTATACAGCTCTACACCATATTCTATACTATGTACTACTATACACCATATTCTATACTATGTACCACTATAATCCATATTCTATACTATGAACCACTATACAGCTGTACACCACATTCTATCCTATGTACCATTATACAGCTCTACACCGTATTGTATACTATGTACTACTATACACCACATTCTATACTATGTACCACTACACCACATTCTATACTATGTACCACTATGTACCACTATACACCACATTCAATACTATGTACCACTGTACACCATATTCTAAACTATGTACCTCTATACACCATATTCTATATTATGTACCACTATACACCATATTCTATACTATGTACCACTATACAGCTCTACACCACATTCTATACTATATACCACTATACACCAAATTCTAAACTATGTAGCACTGTACACCATATTCTACACTCCGCACCACTATACAGCTCTACACCATATTCTATGCTATGTATCACTATACACAATACTCTATACTATGCACCACTATACAGATCTACACCAAATTCTATTCTATGTACCTCTATACACCATATTCTATACTATGTACCACTTTATACCATATTCTATACTATGTACCACAATACAGCTCTACGCCATATTCTATACTATGTACCACTATACAACACTACACCATATTCTATACTATGTACCACTGTACAGCTCTACACCATATTCTATACTATCTACCACTATACACCATATTCTATACTATGTACCACTATATAGCTCTACAACACATCCTATACTATGTACCTCTATACACCATATTCTATACTATGTACCACTATACAGCTCTACACCTCATTCTATACTATGTACCACTATACAGCTCTACACCATACACCACTATACACCACATTCTTTACTATGTACCACTACACCACATTCAAAACAACGTACCAGTATGTACCACTATACACCACATTCTATACTATGTACCACTATACCCCATATTCTATACTATGTACCTCTATACACCATATTCTATACTATGTACCACTATACACCATATTCTATACGATGTACCACTATACAGCTCTACACCACATTCTACACTATATACCACTATACACCACATCCTATACTATGTTCCATTATACAGCTCTTCACCACATTCTATACTATGTAACACTATACACCATATTCTATACTATTTACCTCTATACACCATATTCTATACAATATACCACTATTAACCATATTCTATACAATGTACCACTATACACCATATTCTATACGATATACAACTATACAGCTCTACTCCATATTCTGTACTATGTATATACCACTATACACCATATTCTATACTATGAACCACTATGCAGCTCTACACCATATACTAAACTATTTAACACTATACACCATATTCTATACTATGTACCACTATAAACCTCTACACTATATTCTATGCTATGTACTACTATACAGCTCTATACCACATTCTATAGTATGTACAACTGTACAGGTCTACACCATATTGTATACTATATACTACTATAGACCACATTCTATACTAAGTACCTCTATACAGCAAATTCTATACTATGTTGCACTATACACCACATTCTATACTATGTACCACTATACAGCTCTACACCACATTCTATACTCTGTACCACTATACATCATATTCTATGTACCACTATACACCAAATTCAAGACGATGTACCTCTATACACCATATTCTATACTATGTACCTCTATACACCATATTATATACTATGTACCACTATACTCCACATTCTATACTATGTGCCACTATACATCACATTCTATACTATGTGCCTCTATACACTATATTCTATTCTATGTACCACTATACACCACATTCTATACTATGTACCAATATAGACCATATTCTTTACTATGTACCTCTATACACCAGTTTCTATATTATGAACCACTATACAGCTCTACACCACAATTGATACTATGTACCACTATACAACATATTCTATACTATTTACCACTATACAGCTCTACACCACATTCTATACTCTGTACCTCTATACACCATATTCTATTCTATGAACCACTATACAGCTCTACACCAAATTCTATACTATGTACCACTATACACCACATTCTATACTATGTAGCACTATACACCATATTCTATATTTTGTACCTCTATACACCATATTCTATACAATGTACCACAATACACTATATTCTCTACTATGTACCACTATACACCATATTAAATACTATGTACCACTATACACCATATTCTATACTATGTACCTCTATACACCATATTCTATACTATGTACCACAATACAGCTGTACACCATATTCTATACTATGTACCACTATACAACACTACACCATATTCTATACTATGTACCACTATACAGCTCTACACCACATTCTATACTATATACCACTATACACTATATTCTAAACTATGTAGCACTGTACACCATATTCTACACTCTGCACCACTATACAGCTCTACACCATATTCTATGCTATGTATCACTATACACAATACTCTATACTATGCACCACTATACAGCTCTACACCAAATTCTATTCTATATACCTCTATACACCATATTCTATACTTTGTACCACTATACACCATATTCTAGACTATGTACCACAATACAGCTCTACGCCATATTCTATACTATGTACCACTATACAACACTACACCATATTCTATACTATGTACCACTATACAGCTCTACACCATATTCTATACTATCTACCACTATACACCATATTCTATACTATGTACCACTATATAGCACTACAACACATTCTATACTATGTACCTCTATACACCATATTCTATACTATGTACCACTATACAGCTCTACACCTCATTCTATACTATGTACCACTATACAGCTCTACACCATACACCACTATACACCACATTCTATACTATGTACCACTACACCACATTCTAAACTATGTACCAGTATGTACCACTATACACCACATTCTATACTATGTACCACTATACCCCATGTTCTATACTATGTACCTCTATACACCATATTCTATACTATGTACCACTATACACCATATTCTATACAATGTACCACTATACAGCTCTACACCACATTCTACACTATATACCACTATACACTACATCCTATACTATGTTCCATTATACAGCTCTTCACCACATTCTATACTATGTAACACTATACACCATATTCTATACTATTTACCGCTATACACCATATTCTATACAATATACCACTATTAACCATATTCTATACAATGTACAACTATACAGCTCTATTCCATATTCTGTACTATGTATATACCACTATACACCATATTCTATACTATGTACCACTATGCAGCTCTACCCCATATACTAAACTAATTAACACTATACACCATATTCTATACTATGTACCACTATTCAGCTCTACACCACATTCTATACTATGCACCACTATGTACCACTATACACCACATTCTATACTATGTACCACTTTACACCATATTCTAAACTATGTGCAAAAAGGATAATGTTGTTACATAGTGTGAACGTCATACACCTTGTGGCATATTCTATACTATGTACCACTATACACCATATTCTATACTATGTACCACTATACACCATATTCTACACTCCGCACCACTATACAGCTCTACACCATATTCTATGCTATGTATCACTATACACAATACTCTATACTATGCACCACTATACAGCTCTACACCACATTCTATACTATATACCACTATACACCATATTCTATACTATGTAGCACTATACACCATATTCTACACTCCGCACCACTATACAGCTCTACACCATATTCTATGCTATGTATCACTATACACAATACTCTATACTATGCACCACTATACAGCTCTACACCAAATTCTATACTATGTACCTCTATATACCATATTCTATACTATGTACCACTATACACCATATTCTATAATATGTACCACAATACAGCTCTACACCATATTCTATACTATGTACCACTATACAACACTACACAATATTCTATACTATGTACCACTATACAGCTCTACACCATATTCTATACTATGTACCACTATACACCATATTCTATACTATGTACCACTATACAGCTCTACACCGTATTTTATTCTATGTACTACTATACACCACATTCTATACTATGTACCACTATACAGCTCTACATCATATTCCACTATACACCACATTCTATACTATGTACCACTACACCACATTCTATACTATGTACCACTATAAACCATATTCTATACTATGTACCTCTATAAACCATATTCTATACAATGTACCACAATACACCATATTCTATACTATGTACCACTATACACCGTATTCCATACTATGTACCACTATACACCATATTTTATACTATGTACCTCTATACACCATATTCTATACTATGTACCACTATACACCATATTCTATACTATGTACCACAATACAGCTCTACGCAATATTCTATACTATGTACCACTATACAACACTACACCATATTCTATACTATGTATGACTATACACCATATTCTATACTATGTACCACTAAACAGCTCTACAACACATTCTATACTATGTACCTCTATACACCATATTCTATACTATGTACCACTATACAGCTCTACACCACATTCTATACTATGTACCACTATACAGCTCTACACTATACACCACTATACACCACATTCTATACTATGTACCACTACACCACATTCTATACAATGTACCAGAATGTACCACTATACACCACATTCTATACTATGTACCACTATACCCCATATTCTATACTATGTACCTCTATACACCATATTCTATACTATGTACCACTATACACCATATTCTATACGATGTACCACTATACAGCTCTACACCACGTTCTACACTATATACCGCTATACACCACATTCTAGCCTATGTACTACTATACACCATATTCTATACTATGTACCTCTATACACCATATTCTATACTATATACCACTATACATCACATCCTATACTATGTACCATTATACAGCTCTTCACCACATTCTATACTATGTAACACTATACATCATATTCTATACTATTTACCTCTATACACCATATTCTATACTATGTACCACTATACACCATATTCTATACTATGTACCACAATACAGCTCTACGCAATATTCTATACTATGTACCACTATACAACACTACACCATATTCTATACTATGTATGACTATACACCATATTCTATACTATGTACCACTAAACAGCTCTACAACACATTCTATACTATGTACCTCTATACACCATATTCTATACTATGTACCACTATACAGCTCTACACCACATTCTATACTATGTACCACTATACAGCTCTACACTATACACCACTATACACAACATTCTATACTATGTACCACTACACCACATTCTATACAATGTACCAGAATGTACCACTATACACCACATTCTATACTATGTACCACTATACCCCATATTCTATACTATGTACCTCTATACACCATATTCTATACTATGTACCACTATACACCATATTCTATACGATGTACCACTATACAGCTCTACACCACGTTCTACACTATATACCACTATACACCACATTCTAGCCTATGTACTACTATACACCATATTCTTTACTATGTACCTCTATACACCATATTCTATACTATATACCACTATACACCACATCCTATACTATGTACCATTATACAGCTCTTCACCACATTCTATACTATGTAACACTATACATCATATTCTATACTATTTACCTCTATACACCATATTCTATACTATATACCACTATTAACCATATTCTATACAATGTACCACTATACACCATATTCTATACGATAAACAACTATACAGCTCTACTCCATATTCTGTACTATGTATATACCACTATACATCATATTCTATACTATGAACCACTATACAGCTCTACACCATATTCTATACTATTTACCACTATACACCATATTCTATACTATGTACCACTATAAACCTCTACACTATATTCTATGCTATTTACCACTATACAGCTCTTCACCACAATTGATATTATGTACCACTATACAGCTCTACACCACATTCTATACTATGTACCACTATACACCATATTCTATACTATGTACCACTATACACCATATTCTATACTATGTACCACTATACTCCAGATTCTATAATATGTACCATTATACAGCTTTACAGCACAATCTATACTATGTACCACTATACAACATATTCTATACAATTTACCACTGTACAGCTCTACACCACATTCTATACTATTTACCTCTATACACCATATTCTATACTATGTACCACTATACAGCTCTACACCAAATTCTATACTATGTACCACTATACACCACATTCTATACTATGTACCACTATACACCATATTCTATACTTTGTGCCTCTATACACCATATTCTATACAATGTACCACAATACACCATATTCTCTACTATGTACCACTATACACCGTATTCCATACTATGTACCACTATACACCATATTCTATACTTTGTACCTCTATACACCATATTCTATACTATGTACATCTATACACCATATTCTATGCTATGTACCACTAGACACCATATTCTATACTATGTACCACAATACAGCTCTACACCATATTCTATACTATGTACCACTATACAACACTACACCATATTCTATGCTATGTACCACTATACAGCTCTACACCATATTCTATACTATATACTACTATACACCACAATCTATACTATGTTCCACTATACACCATATTCTATACTATGAACCACTATACAGCTCTACACCACATTATATACTATGTACCACTATACACCATATTCTACACTATGTACCACTCTACACCACATTCTATACTATGTACCACTGTACACCATATTCTACACTATGTACCACTCTACACCACATTTTTTACTATGTACCACTATACACCATATTCTATGTACCACTGTACACCACATTCTAGACTATGTACCACTATACACCATATTCTATACTATGTAACTTTATATACCATATTCTACACTATTTACCTCTATTCACTATATTCTATACTATATACCACTATTAACCATATTCTATACAATGTACCACTATACACCATATTCTATAATATATACAACTATACAGCTCTACCCCATATTCTATACTATGTTCAACTATACACCATATTCTATACTATGAACCACTGTACAGCTCTACACCATATTGTATACTATTAACCCCTATACACCATATTCTATACTATGTACCACTATACACCTCTATACCATATTCTATACTATGTACCACTATACAGCTCTATACCATATTCTATACTATGTACCACTATACAGCTCTACACCATATTCTATACTATATACTACTATACACCATATTCTATACTATGTACCACTATACACCACATTCTAGACTATGTAACACTATACACCATATTCTATACTATGTACCTCTATTCACCATATTCTATACTATATACCACTATACACCACATCCTATACTATGTACCATTATACAGCTCTACACCACATTCTTTACGATGTACCAGTAAACTTCATATTCTATACTATATACCACTATACACCATATTGTATACTATGTACCACTATACACCTCTACACCATATTCTATACTATATACCACTAAACACCATATTCTATACTATGTACCTCTATACAGCTTTATACCACATTCTATACTTTGTACCACTATACAACATATTCTGTACTATGTACCACTATACATCTCTACACCACATTCTATACTATGTACCACTGCACACCATATTCTATGTACCACTATACACCACATTCTAGACTATGTACCATTATACACCATATTCTATACCATGTAACTCTATACACCATTTTCTATACTATGTACCTCTATACAACATATTCTATACTATATACCACTATACACCATATTATATACCACTATACACCATATTCTATACTATATACCACTATACAGCTCTACCCCAATTTCTATACTATGTACCACTATACACCATTTTCTATACTATGAACCACTATACAGCTCTACACCACATTCTATACTATATACCACTATACACCATATTCTATACTATGTACCACTATACACCTCTACACCATATTCTATACTATGTACCACTATACAGCTCTACACCATATTCTATACTATATACTACTATACACCATATTCTATACTATGTACCACTATACACCACATTCTAGACTATGTACCACTATACAGCTCTACATCATATTCCACTATACACCACATTCTATACTATGTACCACTACAACACATTCTATACTATGTACCACTATAAACCATATTCTATACTATGTACCTCTATACACCATATTCTATACAATGTACCACAATACACCATTTTCTATACTATGTACCACTATACACCGTATTCCATACTATGTACCACTATACACCATATTTTATACTATGTACCTCTATACACCATATTCTATACTATGTACCACTATACACCATATTCTATACTATGTACCACAATACAGCTCTATGCAAGATTCTATACTATGTACCACTATACAACACTACACCATATTCTATACTATGTACGACTATACAGCTCTACACCATATACTATACTATGTACCACTATACAGCTCTACAACACATTCTATACTATGTTCCTCTATACACCATATTCTATACTATATAAAACTATACACCATATTATATACTATATACCACTATACACCATATTCTATACTATATACCACTATACAGCTTTATACCACATTCTATACTATGTGCCATTATACAGCTCTAAACCACATTCTATACTGTGTACCACTATACACCACATTCTAGACATTATTCACCATATTCTATACCATGTAACTCTATACACCATTTTCTATACTATGTACCTCTATACAACATATTCTATACTATATGCCACTATACACCATATTATATACTATATACCACTATACACCATATTCTATTCTATATACCACTATACAGCTCTACCCCATTTTCTATACTATGTACACTATACACCATTTTCTATACTATGAACCACTATACAGCTCTACACCACATTCTATACTATATACCACTATACACCATATTCTATACTATGTACCACTATACACCTCTACACCATATTCTATACTATGTACCACTATACAGCTCTACACCATATTCTATACTATATACTACTATACACCATATTCTATACTATGTACCACTATACACCACATTCTAGACATTATTCACCATATTCTATACCATGTAACTCTATACACCATTTTCTATACTATGTACCTCTATACAACATATTCTATACTATATGCCACTATACACCATATTATATACTATATACCACTATACACCATATTCTATTCTAAATACCACTATACAGCTCTACCCCATTTTCTATACTATGTACTACTATACACCATTTTCTATACTATGAACCACTATACAGCTCTACACCACATTCTATACTATATACCACTATACACCATATTCTATACTATGTACCACTATACACCTCTACACCATATTCTATACTATGTACCACTATACAGCTCTACACCATATTCTATACTATATACTACTATACACCATATTCTATACTATGTACCACTATACACCACATTCTAGACTATGTACCACTATACACCATATTCTATACTATGTACCTCTATACACCATATTCTATACTTTATACCACTATACACCACATCCTATACTATGTACCATTATACAGCTCTACACCACATTCTTTACGATGTACCAGTATACACCATATTCTATACTATGTACCACTATACAGCTCTAAACCACATTCTATACTATGTACCACTATACACCATAATCTACACTATGTACCACTATACACAACATTCTATACTATGTACCACTATACACCATATTCTATACTATGTTCCACTATACAGCTCTTTACCAGATTCTATACTATGTTCCACTATACACCATATTCTATACTATGTACCACTTAACAGCACTACACCATATTCTGTACTATATACCACAATAGAGCTCTAGACCATATTCTATAATATATACCACTATATACCATATTCTATACTATGTACCACTATGCTCCACATTCTATACTATGTACCACTATACACCACATTCTATACTATGTACCACTATACACCATATTCTATACTATGTACAACTGTACAGCTCTACACCACATTCTATGTATGTACCACTATACAACATATTCTATACTATGTTAAACTATACAGCTCTACACCACATTCTATACTATGTACCACTATACACAATATTCTATACTATGTACAACTGTACAGCTCTACACCACATTCTATACTATGTACCACTATACAACATATTCTATACTATGTACAACTGTACAGCTCTACACCACATTCTATACTATGTACCACTATACAACATATTCTATACTATGTTAAACTATACAGCTCTACACCACATTCTATACTATGTACCACTATACACCATATTCTATACTATGTTAAACTATACAGCTCTACACCACATTCTATACTATGTACCTCTGTACACCACATTCTAGACTATGTACCACTATACACCATATTCTATACTATTTACCTCTATACACCATATTCTATACTATATACCACTATACACCACATCCAATACTATGTACCATTATACAGCTTCACACCACATTCTATACTATGTACCACTATTCACCATATTCTATACTATTTACCACTATACAGCTCAACACCACATTCTATACTATGTACCACTATACACCATTTTCTACACTATGTACCACTATACACCACATTCTATACTATGTACAACTATACACCATATTCTATACTATGTACCACTATACAGCTCTACACCACATTCTATACTATGTACGACTATACACCACATTTTTTGTACCACTATACACCACATTCTAGACTATGTATCACTATACACCATATTCTATACAATGTGCCTCTATACCCTATATTCTATACTATGTACCACCATACACCACATTCTTTACTATGTACCACTAAACAGCTCTACACCACATTCTATACTATATACCACCATACACCATATTCTATACTATGTACCACTATATAGCTCTACAACATATTCTATACTATATACCACAATAGAGCACTATACCATATTCTATACTATATACCAATATACACCATATTCTATACTATGTACCACTATACAGCTTTATACCACATTCTATACTATGTACCATTATACAGCTCTAAACCACATTCTATACTTTGTACCACTATACACCATATTCTGTACTATGTACCACTATACAGCTCTACACCACTTTCTATACTATGTACCGATATACTCCATATTAAATGTACCACTTACCACCACATTCTAGACTATGTACCTTAATACACCATATTCTAAACTATATAACTCTATACACCATATTCTATACTATGTACCTCTATACACCATATTCTATACTATATACCACTATACACCATATTCTATAGTATATTTACTACTATACACCATATTCTATACTATATACCACTATACAGCTCTACACCATATTCTATACTATGTACCACTGTACACCATTTTCTATACTATGAACCACTATACAGCTCTACACCATATTCTATACTATATACCACTATACACCATATTCTATACTATGTACCACTATACACCACATTCTAGACTATGTACCACTATACACCATATTCTATACTATGTACCTCTATACACCATATTCTATACTATATACCACTATACTGCTCTACACCACATTCCTTACTATGTACCTCTACACACCATATTCTATGTACCACTATACACCACATTCTAGACTATGTACCATTATACACCATATTCTATACTATGTAACTCTATACACCATTTTCTATACTATGTACCTCTATACACCATATTCTATACTATATACCACTATACACCATATTATATACTATATACCACTATACACCATATTCTATACTATATACCACTATACAGCTTTATACCACATTCTATACTATGTGCCATTATACAGCTCTAAACCACATTCTATACTGTGTACCACTATACACCATATTCTATACTATGTACCACTATACAGCTCTACACCACATTCTATACTATGTACCACTATACAACATATTCTGTACTATGTACCACTATACAGCTCTACACCACATTCTATACTATGTACCACTACACACCATATTCTATGTACCACTATACACCACATTCTAGACTATGTACCATTATACACCATATTCTATACTGTATACCACAATACACCATATTCTATACTATGTACCACTATACAGCTCTACACCACAATCTATACTATGTACCACTATACAGCTCTACACCAAATTCTATACAATGTACCACTATACACCATATTCTATATTATGTTCCACTATACAGCTCTACACCACATTCTATACTATATACCACTATACACCATATTCTATACTATGTACCACAATACAGATCTACACCATATTCTATACTTTGTACCACTATACAGCACTACACCTTATTCTATACTATGTACCACTATACACCATTTTCTATACTATGTACCACTATACAGCTCTATACCACAATCTATACTATGTACCACTATACAGCACTACACCACATTCTATACTATGTACCACTATACACCATATTCTATACTATGTACCACTATACACCACATTCTATACTATGTACCATTATACAGCTTTACACCACATTCTATACCATATACCACTATACACCATATTCAATACTATGTACCACTATTCACCTCTACACCACATTCTATACTTTTTAAAACTATACACCACATTCTATACTATGTACCACTATACAGCTCTACACCACATTCTATACTATGTACCGCTATACACCATATTCTGTACTATGTACCTCTATACACCATATTGTATACTATGTACCACTATACAGCTCTACACCATATTCTATACTATTTAACACAATAGAGCTCTATACCATATTCTATACTATATACCACTATACACCATATTGTATACTATGTACCACTATACAACTTTATAAGACATTCTATACTATGTACCATTATACAGCTCTAAACAACATTCTATACTGTGTACCACTATACACCATATTCTATACTATGTACCACTATACAACTCTACACTACATTCTATACTATGTACCACTATACAACATTTTCTATACTATGTACCACTATACAGCTCTACACCACTTTCTATACTATGTACCACTACACACCATATTCTATGTTCCACTATACACCACATTCTAGACTATGTACCATTATACACCATATTCTATACTATGTAACTCTATACACCATTTTCTATACTATGTACCTCTATACACCATGTTCTATACTATATACCATATTATATACTATATACCACTATACACCATATTCTATACTATATACCACTATACAGCTCTACCCCATTTTCTATACTATGTACCACTATACACCATTTTCTATACTATGAACCACTATACAGCTCTACCCCATACTCTATACTATGTACCACTATACAGTTCTACACCATATTCTATACTAAGTACCACTATACACCACATTCTAGACTATGTACCACTATACACCATATTCTATACTATGTACCTCTATACACCATATTCTATACTATATACCTCTATACACCACATCCTATACTATGTACCATTATACAGCTCTACACCACATTCTTTATGATGTACCACTATACACCATATTCTATACTATGTACCACTATACAGCTTTATACCACTTTCTATACTATGTACGATTATACAGCTCTAAACCACATTCTATACTATGTACCACTATACACCATATTCTATACTATCTACCACTATACACCAAATTCTATACTATGTACCACTATTCAGCTCTACAACACATTCTATACTATGTACCTCTATACAACATATTCTATACTATGTACCACTATACAGCTCTACACCACATTCTATACTATGTACCAGTATACAGTTCTACACCATACACCACTATACACCACATTCTATGCTATGTACCACTACACCACATTCTATACTATGTACCAGAATGTACCACTATACACCACATTCTCTACTATGTACCACTATACCCCATATTCTATACTATGTACCTCTATACACCATATTCTATACTATGTACCACTATACACCATATTCTATACGATGTACCACTATACAGCTCTACACCACATTCTACACTATATACAACTATACACCACATTCTAGACTATGTACCTCTATACACCATATTCTATACTATATACTACTATACACCACATCCTGTACTATGTACCATTATACAGCACTTCACCACATTCTATACTATGTAACACTGTACACCATATTCTATACTATTTACCTCTATACACCATATTCTATACTATAAACCACTATTAACTATATTCTATACAATGTACCACTATACACCATATTCTATACGATATACAACTATACAGCTCTACTCCATATTCTGTACTATGTATATACCACTATACACCATATTCTATACTATGAACCACTATACAGCTCTACACCATATTCTATACTATTTACCACTATACACCATATTCTATACTATGTACCACTATAAAACTACACTATATTCTATGCTATGTACCACTATACAGCTCTATACCACATTCTATAGTATGTACAACTGTACAGGTCTACAACATATTCTATACTATATACTACTATAGACCACATTCTATAGTAAGTACCTCTATACACCATATTCTATACTAAGTAGCACTATACACCACATTCTATACTATGTACCACTATACAGCTCTCCACCACATTCTATACTATGTACCACTATACACAATATTCTATACTATGTACCACTATACACCATATTTTATACCATGTACCTCTATACACCATATTCTATACTATGTACCACTATACACCATATTCTATACTATGTACCACAATACAGCTCTATGCCATATTCTATACTATGTACCACTATACAACACTACACCATATTCTATACTATGTACCACTATACAGCTCTACATCATATTCTGTACTATGTACCACTATACACCATATTCTATACTATGTACCACTATACACCATATTCTATACGATGTACCACTATACAGCTCTACACCACATTCTACTCTATATACCACTATACACCACATTCTAGACTATGTACTACTATACACCATATTCTATACTATGTACCTCTATACACAATATTCTATACTATATACTACTATACATCACATACCTATACTATGTACCATTGTACAGCACTTCACCACATTCTATACTATGTAACACTGTACACCATATTCTATACTATTTACCTCTATACTCCATATTCTATACTATATACCACTATTAACTATATTCTATACAATGTACCACTATACACCATATTCTATACGATATACAACTTTACAGCTCTACTCCATATTCTGTACTATGTATATACCACTATACACCATATTCTATACTATGAACCACTATACAGCTCTACAGAATATTCTATACTATTTACCACTATACACCATATTCTATACTATGTACCACTATAAAACTCTACACGATATTCTATGCTATGTACCACTATACAGCTCTATACCACATTCTATAGTATGTACAACTGTACAGGTCTACACCATATTCTATACTATATACTACTATAGACCACATTCTATAGTATGTACCTCTATACACCATATTCTATACTAAGTAGCACTATACACCACATTCTATACTATGTACCACTATACAGCTCTCCACCACATTCTATACTATGTACCACTATACACCATATTCTATACTATGTACCACTATTCAGCTCTACACCACATTCTATACTTTGTACCGCTATACATCATATTCTATGTACCACTATACACCATATTCTAGACTATGTAACACTATACACCATATTCTAGACGATGTACCTCTATACACCATATTCTCTACTATGTACCTCTATACACCATATTATATACTATGTACCACTATACACCACATTCTATACTATGTACCACTATACACCATATTCTATTCTATGTGCCTCTATATACTATATTCTATACTATGTACCACTATACACCACATTCTATACTATGTACCACTATACACCATATTCTATACTATGTACCTCTATACACCATTTTCTATACTATGTACTACTATACAGCTCTACACCACAATTGATGTTATGTACCACTATACAGCTCTACACCACATTCTATACTATGTACCTCTATACACCATATTATATACTATGAACCACTATACACCACATTCTATACTATGTACCACTATACACCATATTCTATACTATGTGCCTCTATACACTATATTCTATACTATGTACCCCTATACACCACATTCTATACTATGTACCACTATACACCATATTCTATACTATGTACCTCTATACACCATTTTCTATACTATGTACGACTATACAGCTCTACACCACAATTGATATTATGTACCACTATACAGCTCTTCACCAAATTCTATACTATGTACCACTATACACCATATTCTATACTATGTACCACTATACAACCATATTCTATACTATGTACCACTATACACCAAATTCTATACTATGTACCATTATACAGCTTTACAGCACAATCTATACTATGTACCACTATACAACATATTCTATACAATTTACCACTATACAGCTCTACACCACATTCTATACTATATACCTCTATATACCATATTCTATACAATGTACCACTATACAGCTCTACACCAAATTCTATACTATGTACCACTATACACCACATTCTATACTATGTAACACTATACACCATTTTCTATACTTTGTACCTCTATACACCATATTCTAAACTATGGGCAAAAAGGATAATGTTGTTACATAGTGTGAACGTCATACACCTTGTGGCATATTCTATACTTTGTACCACTATACACCATATTCTATACTATGTACCACTATACAGCTCTACACCACATTCTATACTATATACCACTATACACCATATTCTATACTATTTAGCACTATACACCATATTCTACACTCCGCACCACTATACAGCTCTACACCATATTCTATGCTATGTATCACTATACACAATACTCTATACTATGCACCACCATACAGCTCTACACCAAATTCTATACTATGTACCTCTATATACCATATTCTATACTATGTACCACTATACACCATATTCTATAATATGTACCACAATACATCTCTACACCATATTCTATACTATGTACCACTATACAACACTACACAATATTCTATACTATGTACCACTATACAGCTCTACACCATATTCTATACTATGTACCACTATACACCATATTCTATACTATGTACCACTATACAGCTCTACACCGTATTTTATTCAATGTACTATTATACACCACATTCTATACTATGTACCACTATACAGCTCTACATCATATTCCACTATACACCACATTCTATACTATGTACCACTTCACCACATTCTATACTATGTACCACTATACACCATATTCTATACTATGTACCTCTATACACCATATTCTATACAATGTACCACAATACACCATATTCTATACTATGTACCACTATACACCATATTCCATACTATGTACCACTATACACCATATTTTATACTATGTACCTCTATACACCATATTCTATAAGTTGTACCACTATACACCATATTCTATACTATGTACCACTATACAGCATATTCTATACTATCTACCACTATACACCATATTCTATACTATGTACCACTAAACAGCTCTACAACACATTCTATACTATGTACCTCTATACACCATATTCTATACTATGTACCACTATACAGCTCTACACCACATTCTATACTATGTACCACTATACAGCTCTACAACATACACCACTATACACCACATTCTATGCTATTACCACTACACCACATTCTATACTATGTACCAGAATGTACCACTATACACCACATTCTATACTATGTACCACCATACCCCATATTCTATACTATGTACCACCATACCCCATATTCTATACTATGTACCTCTATACACCATATTCTATACTATGTACCTCTATACACCATATTCTATACTATATACCACTATACACCACATCCTATACTATATACCATTATACAACTCTTCACCACATTCTATACTATGTAACACTATACATCATATTCTATACTATTTACCTCTATACACCATATTCTATACTATATACCACTATTAACCATATTCTATACTATGTACCACTATACACCATATTCTATACGATATACAACTATACAGCTCTACTCCATATTCTGTACTATGTATATACCACTATACACCATATTCTATACTATGAACCACTATACAGCTCTACACCATATTCTATTCTATTTACCACTATACACCATATTCTATACTATGTACCACTATAAACCTCTACACTCTATTCTATGCTATTTACCACTATACAGCTCTATACCACATTCTATAGTATGTACAACTGTACAGGTCTACACCATATTCTATACTATATACTACTATAGACCACATTCTATACTAAGTACCTCTATACACCATATTCTATACTTAGTAGCACTATACACCACATTCTATAATATGTACCACTATACAGCTCTCCACCACATTCTATACTATGTACCACTATACACCATATTCTATACTATGTACCACTATTCAGCTCTACACCATATTCTATTCTATGTACCACTATACATCATATTCTATGTACCACTATACACCATATTCTAGACTATGTAACACTATACACCATATTCTAGACGATGTACCTCTATACACCATATTATATACTATGTACCACTATACACCACATTCTATCCTATGTACCACTATACACCATATTCTATACTATGTGCCTCTATACACTATATTCTATTCTATGTACCACTATACACCACATTCTATACTATGTACCACTATACACAATATTCTATACTATGTACCTCTATACACCATTTTCTATACTATGTACCACAATACAGCTCTTCACCGCAATTGATATTATGTACCACTATACAGCTCTACACCACATTCTATACTATGTACCACTATACACCATATTCTATACTATGTACCACTATACACCTTATTCTGTACTATGTACCACTATACTCCACATTCTATACTATGTTCCATTATACAGCTTTACAGCACAATCTA
>JAUIMM010002991.1:0-172022 GCA_031769625.1 Taudactylus pleione
GTTTGGAACTCATACATATGCAGGGAACTGTCTTGGAAGTGGGTATTGGTATTTATTTGGAACATTTACATATGCAGGAAACTGTCCTAAAAGTGGGTATTGGGATTTGTTTGGGGACTCATACATTCACAGGAAACTGTCCTGGAAGTGGGTATTGGCATTTGTTTGAGACTCATACATATGCAGGAAACTGTCCTGGAAGTGGGGTATTGGCATTTGTTTGGGACTCATACGTACGCAGGAAACTGTCCTGGAAGTCGGTACTGGCATCTATTTGGAAGTCTTACATATGTAGGAAACTGTCCTAAAAGCCGGTATTGGCATTAGTTTGGAGCTCACACATATGCAAGGAAACTGTCCTGGAAGTGGGTGTTGGCATTTATTTGGGATTCATTCATATGCCGAAACTGTCCTGGAAGTGGGTATTGGCATTTGTTTGGGACTCATACATATGCAGGAAACTGTCCTGGAAGTGGGTATTGGCATTTGTTTGAGACTCATACATATGCAGAAAACTGTCCTGGAAGTGGGCTTTGGTATTTGTTTGGGACTCATACATACACAGGAAACTGTCCTGGAAGTGGGTATTGGCATTTGTTTGAGACTCATACATACGCAGGAAACTGTCCTGGAAGACGGTGTTGATATTTGTTTGGGACTCATACATTCGCAGGAAACTGTCCTTGGAAGTGGGTATTGGCATTTGTTTGGGACTCATACATACGCAGGAAACTGTCCTGGAAGTGGGTATTGGCATCTATTTGGAACTCTTACATATGCAGGAAACTGTCCTAAAATGTGGGTATTGAGATTTGTTTGGGACTGGTACATATGGAGGAAATTGTCCTGGAAGTGGGCATTGGCATTTGTTTGGGACTCATACATATGCAGGAAAGTGTCCTGGAAGTGGGTATTGGCATTTGTTTGGGACATACATACTTAGGAAACTGTCCTGGAAGTGGGTATTGGCATCTATTTGGAACTCTTACATTTGCAGGAAACTGTACTAAAACTGGGTATTGACATTTGTATAGGACTCATACGTATGCAGGAAACTTTCCTGGAAGTGGGTTTTGGCATTTGTTTGGAACTCTTACATATGCACTAAACTGTCTTGGAAGTGGATATTGTTATTGTTTGGAGCTCATGCATACGCAGGAAACTGTCCTGGAAGAGGGTATTGGCATTTGTTTGGGACTCATACATACTTAGGAAATTGTCCTGGAAGTGGGTATTGGCATTTGTTTGAGACTCATACATACGCAGGAAACTGTCCTGGAAGTGGGTATTGGCATTTTTTTGGAACTCATACATTTGCAGGAAACTGTCTTGGAAGTGGGTATTGGTATTTATTTGGAACTCTTACAGATGCAGGAAACTGTCCTGTAAGTGGGTATTGGCATTTGTTTGGGACTCATACATACGCAGGAAACTGTCCTGGAAGTGGGCATTGGAATTTGTTTGGGACTCATACATATGCAGGAAACTGTCCTGTAAGTGGGTATTGGCATTTGTTTGGGACTCATACATACGCAGGTAACTGTCCTGGAAGTGGTTATTGGCATTTGTTTGGGACTCTTACATTCGCAGGAAACTGTCCTGGAGGTGGGTAGTGGCATCTATTTCGGACTCATACATACGCAGGAAACTGTCCTGGAAGTGGGTATTGGCATTTGTTTAGGACTCATACATACACAGGAAACTGTCCAGGAAGTGGGTTTTGGGATTTGTTTGGGACTCATACATACGCAAGAATCTGTCCTGGAAGTTGGTATTAGCATTTGTTTGAGACTCATACATACGCAGGAAACTGTCCTGAAAGTGGGAATTGGCATTTGTTTGGGACTGATACATACGCAGGAAACTGTCCTGGAAGTGGGTATTGGCATTTGTTTGGGACTCATACATTCGCAGAAAACTGTCCTGGAGGTGGGTTTTGGCATCTATATGGAACTCTTACATATGCAGGAAACTGTCCTAAATGTGGGTATTGGCATTAGTTAGGGGTTCATACATATGCAGGAAACTGCCCTGGAAGTGGGTATTGGCATTTGTTTAGGGCTCATACATACACAGGAAACTGTCCTGGAAGTGGGTATTGGGATTTGTTTGGGACTCATACATACTTATGAATGTGTACTGGAAGTGGGTATTGGCATTTGTTTGATACTCCTACATATGCAGGAAACTGTCCTGGAAGTGGGTATTGGCATTTGTTTGAGACTCATACATATGCAGGAAACTGTCCTGGAAGTGGGCTTTGGTATTTGTTTGGGACTGATACATACACAGGAAACTGTCCTGGAAGTGTGTTTTGGCATTTGTTTGAGACTCATACATACGCAGGAAACTGTCCTGGAAGACGATGTTGACATTTGTTTGGGACTCATACATACTTAGGAAAGTGTCCTGGAAGTGGGTATTGGCATTTGTTTGGGACTCATACATACGCAGGAAACTGTCCTGGAATTGGGTATTGGCATTTTTTTGGAACTCATACATTTGCAGGAAACTGTCTTGGAAGTGGGTATTGGTATTTATTTGGAACTCTTACAGATGCAGGAAACTGTCCTGTAAGTGGGTATTGGCATTTGTTTGGGACTCATACATACGCAGGAAACTGTCCTGGAAGTGGGCATTGGAATTTGTTTGGGACTCATACATATGCAGGAAACTGTCCTGTAAGTGGGTATTGGCATTTGTTTGGGACTCATACATACGCAGGTAACTGTCCTGGAAGTGGTTATTGGCATTTGTTTGGGACTCTTACATTCGCAGGAAACTGTCCTGGAGGTGGGTAGTGGCATCTATTTTGGACTCATACATACGCAGGAAACTGTCCTGGAAGTGGGTATTGGCATTTGTTTAGGACTCATACATACACAGGAAACTGTCCAGGAAGTTGGTATTAGCATTTGTTTGAGACTCATACATACGCAGGAAACTGTCCTGAAAGTGGGAATTGGCATTTGTTTGGGACTGATACATACGCAGGAAACTGTCCTGGAAGTGGGTATTGGCATTTGTTTGGGACTCATACATTCGCAGAAAACTGTCCTGGAGGTGGGTTTTGGCATCTATATGGAACTCTTACATATGCAGGAAACTGTCCTAAATGTGGGTATTGGCATTAGTTAGGGGTTCATACATATGCAGGAAACTGCCCTGGAAGTGGGTATTGGCATTTGTTTGAGACGCATACATACGCAGGAAACTGTCCTGGAAGACGATGTTGACATTTGTTTGGGACTCATACATACTTAGGAAAGTGTCCTGGAAGTGGGTATTGGCATTTGTTTGGGACTCATACATACGCAGGAAACTGTCCTGGAATTGGGTATTGGCATCTATTTGGAACTCTTACATTTGCAGGAAACTGTACTAAAAGTGGGTATTGACATTTGTATAGGACTCATACATATGCTGGAAACTGTCCTGGAAGTGGGTATTGGCATTTGCTTGGAACTCTTACATATGCAGTAAACTGTCTTGGAAGTGGATATTGGTATTTGTTTGGAGCTCATGCATACGCAGGAAACTGTCCTGGAAGTGGGTATTGGCATTTGTTTGGGACTCATACATACTTAGGAAAGTGTCCTGGAAGTGGGTATTGGCATTTGTTTGGGACTCATACATTCGCAGGAAACTGTCCTGGAGGTGGGTATTGGCATCTATTTGGAACTCTTACATATGCAGGAAACTGTCCTAAAAATGGGTATTGACATTTGATTGGGGTTCATACATACGCAGGAAACTGCCCTGGAAGTGGGTATTGGCTTTTGTTTAGGACTCATAAATACAGAAGAAACTGTCCTGGAAGTGGGTATTGGTATTTATTTGGAACTCTTACATATGCTGGAAACTGTCCTGAAAGTGGGTATTGGCATTTGCTTGGAACTCTTACATATGCAGTAAACTATCTTGGAAGTGGATATTGGTATTTGTTTGGAGCTCATGCATACGCAGGAAACTGTCCTGGAAGTGGGTATTGGCATTTGTTTGGGACTCATACATACTTAGGAAAGTGTCCTGGAAGTGGGTATTGGCATTTGTTTGGGACTCATACATTCGCAGGAAACTGTCCTGGAGGTGGGTATTGGCATCTATTTGGAACATATGCAGGAAACTGTCCTAAAAATGGGTATTGACATTTGATTGGGGTTCATACATACGCAGGAAACTGCCCTGGAAGTGGGTATTGGCTTTTGTTTAGGACTCATAAATACAGAAGAAACTGTCCTGGAAGTGGGTATTGGTATTTATTTGGAACTCTTACATATGCAGGAAACTGTCCTGTAAGTGGGTATTGGCATTTGTTTGGGACTCATACATACGCAGGAAACTGTCCTGGAAGTGGACATTGGAATTTGTTTGGGACTCATACATATGCAGGAAACTGTCCTGTAAGTGGGTATTGGCATTTGTTTGGGACTCATACATACGCAGGAAACTGTCCTGGAAGTGGGTATTGGCATTTGTTTGGGACTCATACATTCGCAGGAAACTGTCCTGGAGGGGGGTATTGGCATCTATTTCGAACTCTTACATATGTAGGAAACTGTCCTAAAAGTGGGTATTGGCATTTGTTTGGGATTCATACATACGCAGGAAACTGTCCTGGAATTGGGTATTGGCATTCGTTTAGGACTCATACATATGCAGGAAACTGTCCTGGAAGTGGGTATTGGGATTTTTTTGGGACTCATACATACGCAAGAATCTGTCCTGGAAGTGGGTATTAGCATTTGTTTGTGACTCATACATACGCAGGAAACTGTCCTGAAAGTGGGAATTGGCTTTTGTTTGGGACTCATACATTCGCAGGAAACTGTCCTGGAGGTGGGTATTGGCATCTATTTGGAACTCTTACATATGCAAGGAATCTGTCCTAAAAGTGGGTATTGGCATTTGTTTGGGATTCATACATACGCAGAAAACTGTCTTTGAGGTGGGTATTGGCATTTGTTTGGGACTCATACATTTGCAGGAAACTGTCCTGGAGGTGGGTATTGGCATCTATTTGGAACTCTTACATATGGAGGAAACTGTCCTAAAAGTGGGTATTGGCATTTGTTTGGGTTTCTTACATACGCAGGAAACTGCCCTGGAAGTGGGTATTGGTATTTGTTTAGGACTCATACATACAAAGGAAACTGTCCTGGAAGTGGGTATTGGGATTTGTTTGGGACTCATACATATGCTGGAAACTGTCCTGGAAGTGGGTATTGGCATTTGTTTGAGACTCATACATACGTAGGAAACTGTCCTGGAAATGGGTATTGGCATTTCTTTGGGACTCATACATATGCAGGAAACTGTCTTGAAGTGGGTATTGGTATTTGTTTGGGACTCATACGTACGCAGGAAACTGTCCTGGAAGTTGGTATTGGCATCTATTTGGAAGTCTTACATATGTAGGAAACTGTCCTAAAAGTGGGTTTTGGCATTTGTTTGGGACTCATACATACACAGGAAACTGTCGTTGAAGTGGGCTTTGGCATTTGTTTGGGACTCATACATACACAGGAAACTGTCCTGGAAGTGGGTATTGGCATTTGTTTGAGACGCATAAATATGCAGGAAACTGTCCTGAAAGTGGGTATTTGCCTTTGTTTGGGACTCATACATATGCAGGAAACTGTCCTGGAAGTGGGTATTGGCATTTATTTGGAACTCTTACATATGCAGGAAACTGTCCTAAAAGTGGGAAATGGCATTTGTTTGGGACTCATACATACACAGGAAACTGTCCTGGAAGAGGGTGTTGGCATTTGTTTGGGACTCATACATACACAGGAAACTGTCCAGGAAGTGGGTATTGGCATTTGTTTGAGACTCATTCATACGCAGGAAACTGTCTTGGAAGTGGGTATTGGCATTTGTTTGAGACTCATACATATGCAGGAAACTGTCCAAAAAGTGGGCTTTGGTATTTGTTTGGGACTCATACATGCACAGGAAACTGTCCTGGAAGTGGGTATTGGCATTTGTTTGAGACTCATACATACGCAGGAAACTGTCCTGGAAGACGGTGTTGGCATTTGTTTGGGAATCATACATTCGCAGGAAACTGTCTTGGAAGTGGGTATTGGCATTTGTTTGGGACTCATACATACACAGGAAACTGTCCTGGAAGTGGGTATTGGCATCTATTTGGAACACTTACATATGCAGGAAACTGTCCTAAAAGTGGGTATTGACATGTGTTTGCGACTGATACTTATGGAGGAAATTGTCCTGGAAGTGGGCATTGGCATTTGTTTAGGACTCATACATATGCAGAAAACTGTCCAGGAAGTGGGTATTGGCATTTGTTTGGGACTCATACATACAAAGGAAACTGTCCTGGAAGTGGGTATTGGCATTTGTTTGAGACTCATACATATGCAGGCAACTGTCCTGGAAGTGGGTATTGGCATTTGTTTGGAACTCATACATACGCAGGAAACTGTCTTGGAAGAGGGTATTGGTATTTATTTGGAACATTTACATATGCAGGAAACTATCCTAAAAGTGGGTATTGGGATTTGTTTGGGACTCATACATACACAGGAAACTGTCCTGGAAGTGGGTATTGGCATTTGTTTGAGACTCATACATATGCAGGAAACTGTCCTGGAAGTGGGTATTGGCAATTGTTTGGGACTCATACATATGCAGGAAACTGTCCTGGAAGTGGGTATTGGCATTTGTTTGGGACTCATACGTACGCAGGAAACTGTCCTGGAAGTTGGTATTGGCATCTATTTTGGAAATCTTACATATGTAGGAAACTGTCCTAAAAGCCGGTATTGGCATTTGTTTGGAGCTCACACATATGCAGGAAACTTTCCTGGAAGTGGGTGTTGGCATTTATTTGGGATTCATTCATATGCCGGAAACTGTCCTGGAAGTTGGTATTGGCATTTGTTTGGGACTCATACATACTTAGGAAAGTGTCCTGGAAGTGGGTATTGGCATTTGTTTGATACTCCTACATATGCAGGAAACTGTCCTGGAAGTGGGTATTGGCATTTGTTTGAGACTCATACATATGCAGGAAACTGTCCTGGAAGTGGGCTTTGGTATTTGTTTGGGACTCATACATACACAGGAAACTGTCCTGGAAGTGGGTATTGGCATTTATTTGAGACTCATACATACGCAGGATACTGCCATGGAAGTGGGTTATGGCATCTATTTGGAACTCTTACATATGCAGGAAACTGTCCTAAAAGTGGGTATTGACATTTGTTTGCGACTGATACATATGGAGGAAATTGTCCTGGAAGTGGGCATTGGCATTTGTTTGGGACTCATACATATGCAGGAAACTGTCCAGGAAGTGGGTATTGGCATTTGTTTGGGACTCATACATACACAGGAAACTGTCCTGGAAGTGGGTATTGGCATTTGTTTGAGACTCATACATATGCAGGCAACTGTCCTGGAAGTGGGTATTGGCATTTGTTTGGAACTCATACATACGCAGGAAACTGTCTTGGAAGTGGGTATTGGTATTTATTTGGAATATTTACATATGCAGGAAACTGTCCTAAAAGTGGGTATTGGGATTTGTTTGGGACTCATACATGCACAGGAAACTGTCCTGGAATTGGGTATTGGCATTTGTTTGAGACTCATACATATGCAGGAAACTGTCCTGGAAGTGGGTATTGGCATTTGTTTGGGACTCATACATATGCAGGAAACTGTCCTGGAAGTGGGTATTGGCATTTGTTTGGGACTCATACGTACGCAGGAAACTGTCCTGGAAGTCGGTACTGGCATCTATTTGGAAGTCTTACATATGTAGGAAACTGTCCTAAAAGCCGGTATTGGCATTTGTTTGGAGCTCACACATATGCAGGAAACTGTCCTGGAAGTGGGTGTTGGCATTTATTTGGGATTCATTCATATGCCGGAAACTGTCCTGGAAGTGGGTATTGGCATTTGTTTGGGACTCATACATACTTAGGAAAGTGTCCTGGAAGTGGGTATTGGCATTTGTTTGATACTCCTACATATGCAGGAAACTGTCCTGGAAGTGGGTATTGGCATTTGTTTGAGACTCATACATATGCTGGAAACTGTCCTGGAAGTGGGCTTTGGTATTTGTTTGTGACTCATACATACACAGGAAACTGTCCTGGAAGTGGGTATTGGCATTTGTTTGAGACTCATACATTCGCAGGAAACTGTCCTGGAAGACGGTGTTGACATTTGTTTGGGACTCATACATTCGCAGGAAACTGTCTTGGAAGTGGGTATTGGCATTTGTTTGGGACTCATACATACGCAGGAAACTGTCCTGGAAGTGGATATTGGCATCTATTTGGAACTCTTACATATGCAGGAAACTGTCCTAAAAGTGGGTATTGAGATTTGTTTGGGACTGGTACATATAGAGGAAATTGTCCTGGAAGTGGGCATTGGCATTTGTTTGGGACTCATACATATGCAGGAAAGTGTCCTGGAAGTGGGTATTGGCATTTGTTTGGGACTCATACATACTTAGGAAACTGTCCTGGAAGTGGGTATTGGCATCTATTTGGAACTCTTACATTTGCAGGAAACTGTACTAAAACTGGGTATTGACATTTGTAGAAGACTCATACGTATGCAGGAAACTGTCCTGGAAGTGGGTATTGGCATTTGTTTGTAACTCTTACATATGCAGTAAACTGTCTTGGAAGTGGATATTGGTATTTGTTTGGAGCTCATGCATATGCAGGAAACTGTCCTGGAAGTGGGTGTTGGCATTTATTTGGGATTCATTCATATGCTGGAAACTGTCCTGGAAGTGGGTATTGGCATTTGTTTGGGACTCATACATACTTAGGAAAGTGTCCTGGAAGTGGGTATTGGCATTTGTTTGATACTCCTACATATGCAGGAAACTGTCCAGGCAGTGGGTATTGGCATTTGTTTGAGACTCATACATATGCAGGAAACTGTCCTGGAAGTGGGCTTTGGTATTTGTTTGGGACTCATACATACACAGGAAACTGTCCTGGAAGTGGGTATTCGCATTTGTTTGAGACTCATACATACGCAGGAAACTGTCCTGGAAGTGGGTATTGGCATCTAGTTGGAACTCTTACATATGCAGGAAACTGTTCTAAAAGTGGGTATTGACATTTGTTTGCGACTGATACATATGGAGGAAATTGTCCTGGAAGTGGGCATTGGCATTTGTTTGGGACTCATACATATGCAGGAAACTGTCCTGGAAGTGGGTATTGGCATTTGTTTGGGACTCATACATACACAGGAAACTGTCCTGGAAGTGGGTATTGGCATTTGTTTGAGACTCATACATATGCAGGAAACTGTCCTGGAAGTGGGTATTGGCATTTGTTTGGAACTCATACATATGCAGGAAACTGTCTTGGAAGTGGGTATTGGTATTTATTTGGAACATTTACATATGCAGGAAACTGTCCTAAAAGTGGGTATTGGGATTTGTTTGGGACTCATACATACACAGGAAACTGTCCTGGAAGTGGGTATTGGCATTTGTTTGAGACTCATACATATGCAGGAAACTGTCCTGGAAGTGGGTATTGGCATTTGTTTGGGACTCATACGTACGCAGGAAACTGTCCTGGAAGTCGGTACTGGCATCTATTTGGAAGTCTTACATATGTAGGAAACTGTCCTAAAAGCCGGTATTGGCATTAGTTTGGAGCTCACACATATGCAGGAAACTGTCCTGGAAGTGGGTGTTGGCATTTATTTGGGATTCATTCATATGCCGGAAACTGTCCTGGAAGTGGGTATTGGCATTTGTTTGGGACTCATACATATGCAGGAAACTGTCCTGGAAGTGGGTATTGGCATTTGTTTGAGACTCATACATATGCAGAAAACTGTCCTGGAAGTGGGCTTTGGTATTTGTTTGGGACTCATACATACACAGGAAACTGTCCTGGAAGTGGGTATTGGCATTTGTTTGAGACTCATACATACGCAGCAAACTGTCCTGGAAGACGGTGTTGATATTTGTTTGGGACTCATACATTCGCAGGAAACTGTCTTGGAAGTGGGTATTGGCATTTGTTTGGGACTCATACATACGCAGGAAACTGTCCTGGAAGTGGGTATTGGCATCTATTTGGAACTCTTACATATGCAGGAAACTGTCCTAAAAGTGGGTATTGAGATTTGTTTGGGACTGGTACATATGGAGGAAATTGTCCTGGAAGTGGGCATTGGCATTTGTTTGGGACTCATACATATGCAGGAAAGTGTCCTGGAAGTGGGTATTGGCATTTGTTTGGGACTCATACATACTTAGGAAACTGTCCTGGAAGTGGGTATTGGCATCTATTTGGAACTCTTACATTTGCAGGAAACTGTACTAAAACTGGGTATTGACATTTGTATAGGACTCATACGTATGCAGGAAACTGTCCTGGAAGTGGGTTTTGGCATTTGTTTGGAACTCTTACATATGCACTAAACTGTCTTGGAAGTGGATATTGTTATTGTTTGGAGCTCATGCATACGCAGGAAACTGTCCTGGAAGAGGGTATTGGCATTTGTTTGGGACTCATACATACTTAGGAAATTGTCCTTGAAGTGGGTATTGGCATTTGTTTGAGACTCATACATACGCAGGAAACTGTCCTGGAAGTGGGTATTGGCATTTTTTTGGAACTCATACATTTGCAGGAAACTGTCTTGGAAGTGGGTATTGGTATTTATTTGGAACTCTTACAGATGCAGGAAACTGTCCTGTAAGTGGGTATTGGCATTTGTTTGGGACTCATACATACGCAGGAAACTGTCCTGGAAGTGGGCATTGGAATTTGTTTGGGACTCATACATATGCAGGAAACTGTCCTGTAAGTGGGTATTGGCATTTGTTTGGGACTCATACATACGCAGGTAACTGTCCTGGAAGTGGTTATTGGCATTTGTTTGGGACTCTTACATTCGCAGGAAACTGTCCTGGAGGTGGGTAGTGGCATCTATTTCGGACTCATACATACGCAGGAAACTGTCCTGGAAGTGGGTATTGGCATTTGTTTAGGACTCATACATACACAGGAAAGTGTCCTGGAAGTGGGTATTGGCATTTGTTTGGGACTCATACATACTTAGGAAACTGTCCTGGAAGTGGGTATTGGCATCTATTTGGAACTCTTACATTTGCAGGAAACTGTACTAAAACTGGGTATTGACATTTGTAGAAGACTCATACGTATGCAGGAAACTGTCCTGGAAGTGGGTATTGGCATTTGTTTGTAACTCTTACATATGCAGTAAACTGTCTTGGAAGTGGATATTGGTATTTGTTTGGAGCTCATGCATATGCAGGAAACTGTCCTGGAAGTGGGTGTTGGCATTTATTTGGGATTCATTCATATGCCGGAAACTGTCCTGGAAGTGGGTGTTGGCATTTGTTTGGGACTCATACATACTTAGGAAAGTGTCCTGGAAGTGGGTATTGGCATTTGTTTGATACTCCTACATATGCAGGAAACTGTCCAGGCAGTGGGTATTGGCATTTGTTTGAGACTCATACATATGCAGGAAACTGTCCTGGAAGTGGGCTTTGGTATTTGTTTGGGACTCATACATACACAGGAAACTGTCCTGGAAGTGGGTATTCGCATTTGTTTGAGACTCATACATACGCAGGAAACTGTCCTGGAAGTGGGTATTGGCATCTATTTGGAACTCTTACATATGCAGGAAACTGTTCTAAAAGTGGGTATTGACATTTGTTTGCGACTGATACATATGGAGGAAATTGTCCTGGAAGTGGGCATTGGCATTTGTTTGGGACTCATACATATGCAGGAAACTGTCCTGGAAGTGGGTATTGGCATTTGTTTGGGACTCATACATACACAGGAAACTGTCCTGGAAGTGGGTATTGGCATTTGTTTGAGACTCATACATATGCAGGAAACTGTCTTGGAAGTGGGTATTGGCATTTGTTTGGAACTCATACATATGCAGGAAACTGTCTTGGAAGTGGGTATTGGTATTTATTTGGAACATTTACATATGCAGGAAACTGTCCTAAAAGTGGGTATTGGGATTTGTTTGGGACTCATACATTCACAGGAAACTGTCCTGGAAGTGGGTATTGGCATTTGTTTGAGACTCATACATATGCAGGAAACTGTCCTGGAAGTGGGTATTGGCATTTGTTTGGGACTCATACGTACGCAGGAAACTGTCCTGGAAGTCGGTACTGGCATCTATTTGGAAGTCTTACATATGTAGGAAACTGTCCTAAAAGCCGGTATTGGCATTAGTTTGGAGCTCACACATATGCAGGAAACTGTCCTGGAAGTGGGTGTTGGCATTTATTTGGGATTCATTCATATGCCGGAAACTGTCCTGGAAGTGGGTATTGGCATTTGTTTGGGACTCATACATATGCAGGAAACTGTCCTGGAAGTGGGTATTGGCATTTGTTTGAGACTCATACATATGCAGAAAACTGTCCTGGAAGTGGGCTTTGGTATTTGTTTGGGACTCATACATACACAGGAAACTGTCCTGGAAGTGGGTATTGGCATTTGTTTGAGACTCATACATACGCAGGAAACTGTCCTGGAAGACGGTGTTGATATTTGTTTGGGACTCATACATTCGCAGGAAACTGTCTTGGAAGTGGGTATTGGCATTTGTTTGGGACTCATACATACGCAGGAAACTGTCCTGGAAGTGGGTATTGGCATCTATTTGGAACTCTTACATATGCAGGAAACTGTCCTAAAAGTGGGTATTGAGATTTGTTTGGGACTGGTACATATGGAGGAAATTGTCCTGGAAGTGGGCATTGGCATTTGTTTGGGACTCATACATATGCAGGAAAGTGTCCTGGAAGTGGGTATTGGCATTTGTTTGGGACATACATACTTAGGAAACTGTCCTGGAAGTGGGTATTGGCATCTATTTGGAACTCTTACATTTGCAGGAAACTGTACTAAAACTGGGTATTGACATTTGTATAGGACTCATACGTATGCAGGAAACTTTCCTGGAAGTGGGTTTTGGCATTTGTTTGGAACTCTTACATATGCACTAAACTGTCTTGGAAGTGGATATTGTTATTGTTTGGAGCTCATGCATACGCAGGAAACTGTCCTGGAAGAGGGTATTGGCATTTGTTTGGGACTCATACATACTTAGGAAATTGTCCTGGAAGTGGGTATTGGCATTTGTTTGAGACTCATACATACGCAGGAAACTGTCCTGGAAGTGGGTATTGGCATTTTTTTGGAACTCATACATTTGCAGGAAACTGTCTTGGAAGTGGGTATTGGTATTTATTTGGAACTCTTACAGATGCAGGAAACTGTCCTGTAAGTGGGTATTGGCATTTGTTTGGGACTCATACATACGCAGGAAACTGTCCTGGAAGTGGGCATTGGAATTTGTTTGGGACTCATACATATGCAGGAAACTGTCCTGTAAGTGGGTATTGGCATTTGTTTGGGACTCATACATACGCAGGTAACTGTCCTGGAAGTGGTTATTGGCATTTGTTTGGGACTCTTACATTCGCAGGAAACTGTCCTGGAGGTGGGTAGTGGCATCTATTTCGGACTCATACATACGCAGGAAACTGTCCTGGAAGTGGGTATTGGCATTTGTTTAGGACTCATACATACACAGGAAACTGTCCAGGAAGTGGGTTTTGGGATTTGTTTGGGACTCATACATACGCAAGAATCTGTCCTGGAAGTTGGTATTAGCATTTGTTTGAGACTCATACATACGCAGGAAACTGTCCTGAAAGTGGGAATTGGCATTTGTTTGGGACTGATACATACGCAGGAAACTGTCCTGGAAGTGGGTATTGGCATTTGTTTGGGACTCATACATTCGCAGAAAACTGTCCTGGAGGTGGGTTTTGGCATCTATATGGAACTCTTACATATGCAGGAAACTGTCCTAAATGTGGGTATTGGCATTAGTTAGGGGTTCATACATATGCAGGAAACTGCCCTGGAAGTGGGTATTGGCATTTGTTTAGGGCTCATACATACACAGGAAACTGTCCTGGAAGTGGGTATTGGGATTTGTTTGGGACTCATACATACTTATGAATGTGTACTGGAAGTGGGTATTGGCATTTGTTTGATACTCCTACATATGCAGGAAACTGTCCTGGAAGTGGGTATTGGCATTTGTTTGAGACTCATACATATGCAGGAAACTGTCCTGGAAGTGGGCTTTGGTATTTGTTTGGGACTGATACATACACAGGAAACTGTCCTGGAAGTGTGTTTTGGCATTTGTTTGAGACTCATACATACGCAGGAAACTGTCCTGGAAGACGATGTTGACATTTGTTTGGGACTCATACATACTTAGGAAAGTGTCCTGGAAGTGGGTATTGGCATTTGTTTGGGACTCATACATACGCAGGAAACTGTCCTGGAATTGGGTATTGGCATTTTTTTGGAACTCATACATTTGCAGGAAACTGTCTTGGAAGTGGGTATTGGTATTTATTTGGAACTCTTACAGATGCAGGAAACTGTCCTGTAAGTGGGTATTGGCATTTGTTTGGGACTCATACATACGCAGGAAACTGTCCTGGAAGTGGGCATTGGAATTTGTTTGGGACTCATACATATGCAGGAAACTGTCCTGTAAGTGGGTATTGGCATTTGTTTGGGACTCATACATACGCAGGTAACTGTCCTGGAAGTGGTTATTGGCATTTGTTTGGGACTCTTACATTCGCAGGAAACTGTCCTGGAGGTGGGTAGTGGCATCTATTTTGGACTCATACATACGCAGGAAACTGTCCTGGAAGTGGGTATTGGCATTTGTTTAGGACTCATACATACACAGGAAACTGTCCAGGAAGTTGGTATTAGCATTTGTTTGAGACTCATACATACGCAGGAAACTGTCCTGAAAGTGGGAATTGGCATTTGTTTGGGACTGATACATACGCAGGAAACTGTCCTGGAAGTGGGTATTGGCATTTGTTTGGGACTCATACATTCGCAGAAAACTGTCCTGGAGGTGGGTTTTGGCATCTATATGGAACTCTTACATATGCAGGAAACTGTCCTAAATGTGGGTATTGGCATTAGTTAGGGGTTCATACATATGCAGGAAACTGCCCTGGAAGTGGGTATTGGCATTTGTTTGAGACGCATACATACGCAGGAAACTGTCCTGGAAGACGATGTTGACATTTGTTTGGGACTCATACATACTTAGGAAAGTGTCCTGGAAGTGGGTATTGGCATTTGTTTGGGACTCATACATACGCAGGAAACTGTCCTGGAATTGGGTATTGGCATCTATTTGGAACTCTTACATTTGCAGGAAACTGTACTAAAAGTGGGTATTGACATTTGTATAGGACTCATACATATGCTGGAAACTGTCCTGGAAGTGGGTATTGGCATTTGCTTGGAACTCTTACATATGCAGTAAACTGTCTTGGAAGTGGATATTGGTATTTGTTTGGAGCTCATGCATACGCAGGAAACTGTCCTGGAAGTGGGTATTGGCATTTGTTTGGGACTCATACATACTTAGGAAAGTGTCCTGGAAGTGGGTATTGGCATTTGTTTGGGACTCATACATTCGCAGGAAACTGTCCTGGAGGTGGGTATTGGCATCTATTTGGAACTCTTACATATGCAGGAAACTGTCCTAAAAATGGGTATTGACATTTGATTGGGGTTCATACATACGCAGGAAACTGCCCTGGAAGTGGGTATTGGCTTTTGTTTAGGACTCATAAATACAGAAGAAACTGTCCTGGAAGTGGGTATTGGTATTTATTTGGAACTCTTACATATGCAGGAAACTGTCCTGTAAGTGGGTATTGGCATTTGTTTGGGACTCATACATACGCAGGAAACTGTCCTGGAAGTGGACATTGGAATTTGTTTGGGACTCATACATATGCAGGAAACTGTCCTGTAAGTGGGTATTGGCATTTGTTTGGGACTCATACATACGCAGGAAACTGTCCTGGAAGTGGGTATTGGCATTTGTTTGGGACTCATACATTCGCAGGAAACTGTCCTGGAGGGGGGTATTGGCATCTATTTCGAACTCTTACATATGCAGGAAACTGTCCTAAAAGTGGGTATTGGCATTTGTTTGGGATTCATACATACGCAGGAAACTGTCCTGGAATTGGGTATTGGCATTCGTTTAGGACTCATACATATGCAGGAAACTGTCCTGGAAGTGGGTATTGGGATTTGTTTGGGACTCATACATACGCAAGAATCTGTCCTGGAAGTGGATATTAGCATTTGTTTGAGACTCATTCATACGCAGGAAACTGTCCTGAAAGTGGGAATTGGCTTTTGTTTGGGACTGACACATACGCAGGAAACTGTCCTGGAAGTGGGTATTGGCATTTGTTTGGGACTCATACATTCGCAGGAAACTGTCCTGGAGGTGGGTATTGGCATCTATTTGGAACTCTTACATATGCAAGGAATCTGTCCTAAAAGTGGGTATTGGCATTTGTTTGGGATTCATACATACGCAGAAAACTGTCTTTGAGGTGGGTATTGGCATTTGTTTGGGACTCATACATTCGCAGGAAACTGTCCTGGAGGTGGGTATTGGCATCTATTTGGAACTCTTACATATGGAGGAAACTGTCCTAAAAGTGGGTATTGGCATTTGTTTGGGGTTCTTACATACGCAGGAAACTGCCCTGGAAGTGGGTATTGGTATTTGTTTAGGACTCATACATACAAAGGAAACTGTCCTGGAAGTGGGTATTGGGATTTGTTTGGGATTCATACATATGCTGGAAACTGTCCTGGAAGTGGGTATTGGCATTTGTTTGAGACTCATACATACGTAGGAAACTGTCCTGGAAATGGGTATTGGCATTTCTTTGGGACTCATACATACGCAGGAAACTGTCTTGAAGTGGGTATTGGTATTTGTTTGGGACTCATACGTACGCAGGAAACTGTCCTGGAAGTTGGTATTGGCATCTATTTGGAAGTCTTACATATGTAGGAAACTGTCCTAAAAGTGGGTTTTGGCATTTGTTTGGGACTCATACATACAGAGGAAACTGTCGTGGAAGTGGGCTTTGGCATTTGTTTGGGACTCATACATACACAGGAAACTGTCCTGGAAGTGGGTATTGGCATTTGTTTGAGACGCATAAATATGCAGGAAACTGTCCTGAAAGTGGGTATTTGCCTTTGTTTGGGACTCATACATATGCAGGAAACTGTCCTGGAAGTGGGCTTTGGTATTTGTTTGGGACTCATACATACACAGGAAACTGTCCTGGAAGTGTGTTTTGGCATTTGTTTGAGACTCATACATACGCAGGAAACTGTCCTGGAAGACGATGTTGACATTTGTTTGGGACTCATACATACTTAGGAAAGTGTCCTGGAAGTGGGTATTGGCATTTGTTTGGGACTCATACATACGCAGGAAACTGTCCTGGAATTGGGTATTGGCATCTATTTGGAACTCTTACATTTGCAGGAAACTGTACTAAAAGTGGGTATTGACATTTGTATAGGACTCATACATATGCTGGAAACTGTCCTGGAAGTGGGTATTGGCATTTGCTTGGAACTCTTACATATGCAGTAAACTGTCTTGGAAGTGGATATTGGTATTTGTTTGGAGCTCATGCATACGCAGGAAACTGTCCTGGAAGTGGGTATTGGCATTTGTTTGGGACTCATACATACTTAGGAAAGTGTCCTGGAATTGGGTATTGGCATTTGTTTGGGACTCATACATTCGCAGGAAACTGTCCTGGAGGTGGGTATTGGCATCTATTTGGAACTCTTACATATGCAGGAAACTGTCCTAAAAATGGGTATTGACATTTGATTGGGGTTCATACATACGCAGGAAACTGCCCTGGAAGTGGGTATTGGCTTTTGTTTAGGACTCATAAATACAGAAGAAACTGTCCTGGAAGTGGGTATTGGTATTTATTTGGAACTCTTACATATGCAGGAAACTGTCCTGTAAGTGGGTATTGGCATTTGTTTGGGACTCATACATACGCAGGAAACTGTCCTGGAAGTGGACATTGGAATTTGTTTGGGACTCATACATATGCAGGAAACTGTCCTGTAAGTGGGTATTGGCATTTGTTTGGGACTCATACATACGCAGGAAACTGTCCTGGAAGTGGGTATTGGCATTTGTTTGGGACTCATACATTCGCATCAAACTGTCCTGGAGGGGGGTATTGGCATCTATTTCGAACTCCTACATATGCAGGAAACTGTCCTAAAAGTGGGTATTGGCATTTGTTTGGGATTCATACATACGCAGGAAACTGTCCTGGAATTGGGTATTGGCATTCGTTTAGGACTCATACATATGCAGGAAACTGTCCTGGAAGTGGGTATTGGGATTTGTTTGGGACTCATACATACGCAAGAATCTGTCCTGGAAGTGGATATTAGCATTTGTTTGAGACTCATTCATACGCAGGAAACTGTCCTGAAAGTGGGAATTGGCTTTTGTTTGGGACTGACACATACGCAGGAAACTGTCCTGGAAGTGGGTATTGGCATTTGTTTGGGACTCATACATTCGCAGGAAACTGTCCTGGAGGTGGGTATTGGCATCTATTTGGAACTCTTACATATGCAAGGAATCTGTCCTAAAAGTGGGTATTGGCATTTGTTTGGGATTCATACATACGCAGAAAACTGTCTTTGAGGTGGGTATTGGCATTTGTTTGGGACTCATACATTCGCAGGAAACTGTCCTGGAGGTGGGTATTGGCATCTATTTGGAACTCTTACATATGGAGGAAACTGTCCTAAAAGTGGGTATTGGCATTTGTTTGGGGTTCTTACATACGCAGGAAACTGCCCTGGAAGTGGGTATTGGTATTTGTTTAGGACTCATACATACAAAGGAAACTGTCCTGGAAGTGGGTATTGGGATTTGTTTGGGATTCATACATATGCTGGAAACTGTCCTGGAAGTGGGTATTGGCATTTGTTTGAGACTCATACATACGTAGGAAACTGTCCTGGAAATGGGTATTGGCATTTCTTTGGGACTCATACATACGCAGGAAACTGTCTTGAAGTGGGTATTGGTATTTGTTTGGGACTCATACGTACGCAGGAAACTGTCCTGGAAGTTGGTATTGGCATCTATTTGGAAGTCTTACATATGTAGGAAACTGTCCTAAAAGTGGGTTTTGGCATTTGTTTGGGACTCATACATACACAGGAAACTGTCGTGGAAGTGGGCTTTGGCATTTGTTTGGGACTCATACATACACAGGAAACTGTCCTGGAAGTGGGTATTGGCATTTGTTTGAGACGCATAAATATGCAGGAAACTGTCCTGAAAGTGGGTATTTGCCTTTGTTTGGGACTCATACATATGCAGGAAACTGTCCTGGAAGTGGGTATTGGCATTTATTTGGAACTCTTACATATGCAGGAAACTGTCCTAAAAGTGGGAAATGGCATTTGTTTGGGACTCATACATACACAGGAAACTGTCCTGGAAGAGGGTGTTGGCATTTGTTTGGGACTCATACATACACAGGAAACTGTCCAGGAAGTGGGTATTGGCATTTGTTTGAGACTCATTCATACGCAGGAAACTGTCCTGGCAGTGGGTATTGGCATTTGTTTGAGACTCATACATATGCAGGAAACTGTCCAAAAAGTGGGCTTTGGTATTTGTTTGGGACTCATACATGCACAGGAAACTGTCCTGGAAGTGGGTATTGGCATTTGTTTGAGACTCATACATACGCAGGAAACTGTCCTGGAAGACGGTGTTGGCATTTGTTTGGGAATCATACATTCGCAGGAAACTGTCTTGGAAGTGGGTATTGGCATTTGTTTGGGACTCGTACATACGCAGGAAACTGTCCTGGAAGTGGGTATTGGCATCTATTTGGAACACTTACATATGCAGGAAACTGTCCTAAAAGTGGGTATTGACATGTGTTTGCGACTGATACTTATGGAGGAAATTGTCCTGGAAGTGGGCATTGGCATTTGTTTAGGTCTCATACATATGCAGGAAACTGTCCAGGAAGTGGGTATTGGCATTTGTTTGGGACTCATACATACAAAGGAAACTGTCCTGGAAGTGGGTATTGGCATTTGTTTGAGACTCATACATATGCAGGCAACTGTCCTGGAAGTGGGTATTGGCATTTGTTTGGAACTCATACATACGCAGGAAACTGTCTTGGAAGAGGGTATTGGTATTTATTTGGAACATTTACATATGCAGGAAACTATCCTAAAAGTGGGTATTGGGATTTGTTTGGGACTCATACATACACAGGAAACTGTCCTGGAAGTGGGTATTGGCATTTGTTTGAGACTCATACATATGCAGGAAACTGTCCTGGAAGTGGGTATTGGCAATTGTTTGGGACTCATACATATGCAGGAAACTGTCCTGGAAGTGGGTATTGGCATTTGTTTGGGACTCATACGTACGCAGGAAACTGTCCTGGAAGTTGGTATTGGCATCTATTTTGGAAGTCTTACATATGTAGGAAACTGTCCTAAAAGCCGGTATTGGCATTTGTTTGGAGCTCACACATATGCAGGAAACTTTCCTGGAAGTGGGTGTTGGCATTTATTTGGGATTCATTCATATGCCGGAAACTGTCCTGGAAGTGGGTATTGGCATTTGTTTGGGACTCATACATACTTAGGAAAGTGTCCTGGAAGTGGGTATTGGCATTTGTTTGATACTCCTACATATGCAGGAAACTGTCCTGGAAGTGGGTATTGGCATTTGTTTGAGACTCATACATATGCAGGAAACTGTCCTGGAAGTGGGCTTTGGTATTTGTTTGGGACTCATACATACACAGGAAACTGTCCTGGAAGTGGGTATTGGCATTTGTTTGAGACTCATACATACGCAGGATACTGCCCTGGAAGTGGGTTATGGCATCTATTTGGAACTCTTACATATGCAGGAAACTGTCCTAAAAGTGGGTATTGACATTTGTTTGCGACTGATACATATGGAGGAAATTGTCCTGGAAGTGGGCATTGGCATTTGTTTGGGACTCATACATATGCAGGAAACTGTCCAGGAAGTGGGTATTGGCATTTGTTTGGGACTCATACATACACAGGAAACTGTCCTGGAAGTGGGTATTGGCATTTGTTTGAGACTCATACATATGCAGGCAACTGTCCTGGAAGTGGGTATTGGCATTTGTTTGGAACTCATACATACGCAGGAAACTGTCTTGGAAGTGGGTATTGGTATTTATTTGGAACATTTACATATGCAGGAAACTGTCCTAAAAGTGGGTATTGGGATTTGTTTGGGACTCATACATACACAGGAAACTGTCCTGGAAGTGGGTATTGGCATTTGTTTGAGACTCATACATATGCAGGAAACTGTCCTGGAAGTGGGTATTGGCATTTGTTTGGGACTCATACATATGCTGGAAACTGTCCTGGAAGTGGGTATTGGCATTTGTTTGGGACTCATACGTACGCAGGAAACTGTCCTGGAAGTCGGTACTGGGATCTATTTGGAAGTCTTACATATGTAGGAAACTGTCCTAAAAGCCAGTATTGGCATTTGTTTGGAGCTCACACATGTGCCGGAAACTGTCCTGGAAGTGGGTATTGGCATTTGTTTGGGACTCATACATACTTAGGAAAGTGTCCTGGAAGTGGGTATTGGCATTTGTTTGATACTCCTACATATGCAGGAAACTGTCCTGGAAGTGGGTATTGGCATTTGTTTGAGACTCATACATATGCTGGAAACTGTCCTGGAAGTGGGCTTTGGTATTTGTTTGTGACTCATACATACACAGGAAACTGTCCTGGAAGTGGGTATTGGCATTTGTTTGAGACTCATACATACGCAGGAAACTGTCCTGGAAGACGGTGTTGACATTTGTTTGGGACTCATACATTCGCAGGAAACTGTCTTGGAAGTGGGTATTGGCATTTGTTTGAGACTCATACATACGCAGGAAACTGTCCTGGAAGTGGATATTGGCATCTATTTGGAACTCTTACATACGCAGGAAACTGTCCTAAAAGTGGGTATTGAGATTTGTTTGGGACTGGTACATATGGAGGAAATTGTCCTGGAAGTGGGCATTGGCATTTGTTTGGGACTCATACATATGCAGGAAAGTGTCCTGGAAGTGGGTATTGGCATTTGTTTGGGACTCATACATACTTAGGAAACTGTCCTGGAAGTGGGTATTGGCATCTATTTGGAACTCTTACATTTGCAGGAAACTGTACTAAAACTGGGTATTGACATTTGTAGAAGACTCATACGTATGCAGGAAACTGTCCTGGAAGTGGGTATTGGCATTTGTTTGTAACTCTTACATATGCAGTAAACTGTCTTGGAAGTGGATATTGGTATTTGTTTGGAGCTCATGCATATGGAGGAAACTGTCCTGGAAGTGGGTATTGGCATTTGTTTGGGACTCATACATACTTAGGAAAGTGTCCTGGAAGTGGGTATTGGCATTTGTTTGAGACTCATACATATGCAGGAAACTGTCCTGGAAGTGGGTATTGGCATTTGTTTGGAACTCATATATATGCAGGAAACTGTCTTGGAAGTGGGTATTGGTATTTATTTGGAACTCTTACAGATGCAGGAAACTGTCCAGGAAGTGGGTATTGGCATTTGTTTGAGACTCATACATACGCAGGAAACTGTCCTGGAAGGGGTATTGGCATTTGTTTGAGACTCATACATATGCAGGAAACTGTCCTGGAAGACGGTGTTGGCATTTGTTTGGGACTCATACATTCGCAGGAAACTGTCTTGGAAGTGGGTATTGGCATTTGTTTGGGACTCTTGCATATGCAGGAAACTGTCCTATAAGTGGGTATTGACATGTGTTTGCGACTGATACTTATGGAGGAAATTGTCCTGGAAGTGGGCATTGGCATTTGTTTAGGACTCATACATATGCAGGAAACTGTCCTGGAAGTGGGTATTGGCATTTGTTTGGGACTCATACATACACAGGAAACTGTCCTGGAAGTGGGTATTGGCATTTGTTTGAGACTCATACATATGCAGGCAACTGTCCTGGAAGTGGGTATTGGCATTTGTTTGGAACTCATACATACGCAGGAAACTGTCTTGGAAGAGGGTATTGGTATTTATTTGGAACATTTACATATGCAGGAAACTATCCTAAAAGTGGGTATTGGGATTTGTTTGGGACTCATACATACACAGGAAACTGTCTTGGAAGAGGGTATTGGTATTTATTTGGAACATTTACATATGCAGGAAACTATCCTAAAAGTGGGTATTGGGATTTGTTTGGGACTCATACATACACAGGAAACATCCTGGAAGTGGGTATTGGCATTTGTTTGAGACTCATACATATGCAGGAAACTGTCCTGGAAGTGGGTACTGGCAATTGTTTGGGACTCATACATATGCAGGAAACTGTCCTGGAAGTGGGTATTGGCATTTGTTTGGGACTCATACGTACGCAGGAAACTGTCCTGGAAGTTGGTATTGGCATCTATTTTGGAAGTCTTTCATATGTAGTAAACTGTCCTAAAAGCCGGTATTGGCATTTGTTTGGAGCTCACACATATGCAGGAAACTTTCCTGGAAGTGGGTGTTGGCATTTATTTGGGATTCATTCATATGCCGGAAACTGTCCTGGAAGTGGGTATTGGCATTAGTTTGGGACTCATACATACTTAGGAAAGTGTCCTGGAAGTGGGTATTGGCATTTGTTTGATACTCCTACATATGCAGGAAACTGTCCTGGAAGTGGGTATTGGCATTTGTTTGAGATTCATACATATGCAGGAAACTGTCCTGGAAGTGGGCTTTGGTATTTGTTTGGGACTCATACATACACAGGAAACTGTCCTGATAGTGGGTATTGGCATTTGTTTGAGACTCATACATACGCAGGAAACTGTCCTGGAAGTGGGTATTGGCATCTATTTGGAACTCTTACATATGCAGGAAACTGTCCTAAAAGTGGGTATTGACATTTGTTTGCGACTGATACATATGGAGGAAATTGTCCTGGAAGTGGGCATTGGCATTTGTTTGGGACTCATACATATGCAGGAAACTGTCCTGGAAGTGGGTATTGGCATTTGTTTGGGACTCATACATACACAGGAAACTGTCCTGGAAGTGGGTATTGGCATTTGTTTGAGACTCATACATATGCAGGCAACTGTCCTGGAAGTGGGTGTTGGCATTTGTTTGGAACTCATACATACGCAGGAAACTGTCTTGGAAGTGGGTATTGGTATTTATTTGGAACATTTACATATGCAGGAAACTGTCCTAAAAGTGGGTAATGGGATTTGTTTGGGACTCATACATACACAGGAAACTGTCCTGGAAGTGGGTATTGGCATTTGTTTGAGACTCATACATATGCAGGAAACTGTCCTGGAAGTGGGTATTGGCATATGTTTGGGACTCATACATATGCAGGAAACTGTCCTGGAAGTGGGTATTGGCATTTGTTTGGGACTCATACGTACGCAGGAAACTGTCCTGGAAGTCGGTACTGGCATCTATTTGGAAATCTTACATATGTAGGAAACTGTCCTAAAAGCCGGTATTGGCATTTGTTTGGAGCTCACACATATGCAGGAAACTGTCCTGGAAGTGGGTGTTGGCATTTATTTGGGATTCATTCATATGCCGGAAACTGTCCTGGAAGTGGGTATTGGCATTTGTTTGGGACTCATACATACTTAGGAAAGTGTCCTGGAAGTGGGTATTGGCATTTGTTTGATACTCCTACATATGCAGGAAACTGTCCTGGAAGTGGGTATTGGCATTTGTTTGAGACTCATACATATGCTGGAAACTGTCCTGGAAGTGGGCTTTGGTATTTGTTTGTGACTCATACATACACAGGAAACTGTCCTGGAAGTGGGTATTGGCATTTGTTTGAGACTCATACATACGCAGGAAACTGTCCTGGAAGACGGTGTTGACATTTGTTTGGGACTCATACATTCGCAGGAAACTGTCTTGGAAGTAGGTATTGGCATTTGTTTGGGACTCATACATACGCAGGAAACTGTCCTGGAAGTGGATATTGGCATCTATTTGGAACTCTTACATACGCAGGAAACTGTCCTAAAAGTGGGTATTGAGATTTGTTTGGGACTGGTACATATGGAGGAAATTGTCCTGGAAGTGGGCATTGGCATTTGTTTGGGACTCATACATATGCAGGAAAGTGTCCTGGAAGTGGGTATTGGCATTTGTTTGGGACTCATACATACTTAGGAAACTGTCCTGGAAGTGGGTATTGGCATCTATTTGGAACTCTTACATTTGCAGGAAACTGTACTAAAACTGGGTATTGACATTTGTAGAAGACTCATACGTATGCAGGAAACTGTCCTGGAAGTGGGTATTGGCATTTGTTTGTAACTCTTACATATGCAGTAAACTGTCTTGGAAGTGGATATTGGTATTTGTTTGGAGCTCATGCATATGGAGGAAACTGTCCTGGAAGTGGGTATTGGCATTTGTTTGGGACTCATACATACTTAGGAAAGTGTGCTGGAAGTGGGTATTGGCATTTGTTTGAGACTCATACATATGCAGGAAACTGTCCTGGAAGTGGGTATTGGCATTTGTTTGGAACTCATACATATGCAGGAAACTGTCTTGGAAGTGGGTATTGGTATTTATTTGGAACTCTTACAGATGCAGGAAACTGTCCTGTAAGTGGGTATTGGCATTTGTTTGGGACTCATACATACACAGGAAACTGTCCTGGAAGAGGGCTTTGGTATTTGTTTGGGACTCATACATGCATAGGAAAATGTCCTGGAAGTGGGTATTGGCATTTGTTTGAGACTCATACATATGCAGGAAACTGTCCTGGAAGACGGTGTTGGCATTTGTTTGGGACTCATACATTCGCAGGAAACTGTCTTGGAAGTGGGTATTGGCATTTGTTTGGGACTCATACATACGCAGGAAACTGTCCTGGAAGTGGGTATTGGCATCTATTTGGAACTCTTGCATATGCAGGAAACTGTCCGGTAAGTGGGTATTGGCATTTGTTTGGGACTCATACATATGCAGGAAACTGTCCTAAAAGTGGGCTTTGGTATTTGTTTGGGACTCATACATGCATAGGAAAATGTCCTGGAAGTGGGTATTGGCATTTGTTTGAGACTCATACATATGCAGGAAACTGTCCTGGAAGACGGTGTTGGCATTTGTTTGGGACTCATACATTCGCAGGAAACTGTCTTGGAAGTGGGTATTGGCATTTGTTTGGGACTCATACATACGCAGGAAACTGTCCTGGAAGTGGGTATTGGCATCTATTTGGAACTCTTGCATATGCAGGAAACTGTCCTATAAGTGGGTATTGACATGTGTTTGCGACTGATACTTATGGAGGAAATTGTCCTGGAAGTGGGCATTGGCATTTGTTTAGGACTCATACATATGCAGGAAACTGTCCTGGAAGTGGGTATTGGCATTTGTTTGGGACTCATACATACACAGGAAACTGTCCTGGAAGTGGGTATTGGCATTTGTTTGAGACTCATACATATGCAGGCAACTGTCCTGGAAGTGGGTATTGGCATTTGTTTGGAACTCATACATACGCAGGAAACTGTCTTGGAAGAGGGTATTGGTATTTATTTGGAACATTTACATATGCAGGAAACTATCCTAAAAGTGGGTATTGGGATTTGTTTGGAACTCATACATACACAGGAAACTGTCCTGGAAGTGGGTATTGGCATTTGTTTGAGACTCATACATATGCAGGAAACTGTCCTGGAAGTGGGTACTGGCAATTGTTTGGGACTCATACATATGCAGGAAACTGTCCTGGAAGTGGGTATTGGCATTTGTTTGGGACTCATACGTACGCAGGAAACTGTCCTGGAAGTTGGTATTGGCATCTATTTTGGAAGTCTTTCATATGTAGTAAACTGTCCTAAAAGCCGGTATTGGCATTTGTTTGGAGCTCACACATATGCAGGAAACTTTCCTGGAAGTGGGTGTTGGCATTTATTTGGGATTCATTCATATGCCGGAAACTGTCCTGGAAGTGGGTATTGGCATTAGTTTGGGACTCATACATACTTAGGAAAGTGTCCTGGAAGTGGGTATTGGCATTTGTTTGATACTCCTACATATGCAGGAAACTGTCCTGGAAGTGGGTATTGGCATTTGTTTGAGATTCATACATATGCAGGAAACTGTCCTGGAAGTGGGCTTTGGTATTTGTTTGGGACTCATACATACACAGGAAACTGTCCTGGAAGTGGGTATTGGCATTTGTTTGAGACTCATACATACGCAGGAAACTGTCCTGGAAGTGGGTATTGGCATCTATTTGGAACTCTTACATATGCAGGAAACTGTCCTAAAAGTGGGTATTGACATTTGTTTGCGACTGATACATATGGAGGAAATTGTCCTGGAAGTGGGCATTGGCATTTGTTTGGGACTCATACATATGCAGGAAACTGTCCTGGAAGTGGGTATTGGCATTTGTTTGGGACTCATACATACACAGGAAACTGTCCTGGAAGTGGGTATTGGCATTTGTTTGAGACTCATACATATGCAGGCAACTGTCCTGGAAGTGGGTGTTGGCATTTGTTTGGAACTCTTACATACGCAGGAAACTGTCTTGGAAGTGGGTATTGGTATTTATTTGGAACATTTACATATGCAGGAAACTGTCCTAAAAGTGGGTAATGGGATTTGTTTGGGACTCATACATACACAGGAAACTGTCCTGGAAGTGGGTATTGGCATTTGTTTGAGACTCATACATATGCAGGAAACTGTCCTGGAAGTGGGTATTGGCATTTGTTTGGGACTCATACATATGCAGGAAACTGTCCTGGAAGTGGGTATTGGCATTTGTTTGGGACTCATACGTACGCAGGAAACTGTCCTGGAAGTCGGTACTGGCATCTATTTGGAAGTCTTACATATGTAGGAAACTGTCCTAAAAGCCGGTATTGGCATTTGTTTGGAGCTCACACATATGCAGGAAACTGTCCTGGAAGTGGGTATTGGCATTTGTTTGGGACTCATACATACTTAGGAAAGTGTCCTGGAAGTGGGTATTGGCATTTATTTGATACTCCTACATATGCAGGAAACTGTCCTGGAAGTGGGTATTGGCATTTGTTTGAGACTCATACATATGCAAGAAACTGTCCTGGAAGTGGGCTTTGGTATTTGTTTGGGACTCATACATACACAAGAAACTGTCCTGGAAGTGGGTATTGGCATTTGTTTGAGACTCATACATACGCAGGAAACTGTCCTGGAAGACGGTGTTGACATTTGTTTGGGACTCATACATTCGCAGGAAACTGTCTTGGAAGTGGGTATTGGCATTTGTTTGGGACTCATACATACGCCGGAAACTGTCCTGCAAGTGTATATTGGCATCTATTTGGAACTCTTACATATGCAGGAAACTTTCCTAAAAGTGGGTATTGAGATTAGTTTGGGACTGGTACATATGGAGGAAATTGTCCTGGAAGTGGGCATTGGCATTTGGTTGGGACTCATACATATGCAGGAAAGTGTCCTGGAAGTGGGTACTGGCAATTGTTTGGGACTCATACATATGCAGGAAACAGTCCTGGAAGTGGGTATTGGCATTTGTTTGGGACTCATACGTACGCAGGAAACTGTCCTGGAAGTTGGTATTGGCATCTCTTTTGGAAGTCTTACATATGTAGTAAACTGTCCTAAAAGCCGTTATTGGCATTTGTTTGGAGCTCACACATATGCAGGAAACTTTCCTGGAAGTGGGTGTTGGCATTTATTTGGGATTCATTCATATGCCGGAAACTGTCCTGGAAGTGGGTATTGGCATTTGTTTGGGACTCATACATACTTAGGAAAGTGTCCTGGAAGTGGTTATTGGCATTTGTTTGATACTCCTACATATGCAGGAAACTGTCCTGGAAGTGGGTATTGGCATTTGTTTGAGACTCATACATATGCAGGAAACTGTCCTGGAAGTGGGCTTTGGTATTTGTTTGGGACTCATACATACACAGGAAACTGTCCTGGAAGTGGGTATTGGCATTTGTTTGAGACTCATACATACGCAGGAAACTGCCCTGGAAGTGGGTATTGGCATCTATTTGGAACTCTTACATATGCAGGAAACTGTCCTAAAAGTGGGTATTGACATTTGTTTGCGACTGATACATATGGAGGAAATTTTCCTGGAAGTGGGCATTGGCATTTGCTTGGGACTCATACATATGCAGGAAACTGTCCTGGAAGTGGGTATTGGCATTTGTTTGGGACTCATACATACACAGGAAACTGTCCTGGAAGTGGGTATTGGCATTTGTTTGATACTCATACATATGCAGGCAACTGTCCTGGAAGTGGGTGTTGGCATTTGTTTGGAACTCATACATACGCAGGAAACTGTCTTGGAAGTGGGTATTGGTATTTATTTGGAACATTTACATATGCAGGAAACTGTCCTAAAAGTGGATAATGGGATTTGTTTGGGACTCATACATACACAGGAAACTGTCCTGGAAGTGGGTATTGGCATTTGTTTGAGACTCATACATATGCAGGAAACTGTCCTGGAAGTGGGTATTGGCATTTGTTTGGCACTCATACATATGCAGGAAACTGTCCTGGAAGTGGGTATTGGCATTTGTTTGGGACTCATACGTACGCAGGAAACTGTCCTGGAAGTCGGTACTGGCATCTATTTGGAAGTCTTACATATGTAGGAAACCGTCCTAAAAGCCGGTATTGGCATTTGTTTGGAGCTCACACATATGCAGGAAACTGTCCTGGAAGTTGGTATTGGCATTTGTTTGGGACTCATACATACTTAGGAAAGTGTCCTGGAAGTGGGTATTGGCATTTGTTTGATACTCCTACATATGCAAGAAACTGTCCTGGAAGTGGGCTTTGGTATTTGTTTGGGACTCATACATACACAAGAAACTGTCCTGGAAGTGGGTATTGGCATTTGTTTGAGACTCATACATACGCAGGAAACTGTCCTGGAAGACGGTGTTGACATTTGTTTGGGACTCATACATTCGCAGGAAACTGTCTTGGAAGTGGGTATTGGCATTTGTTTGGGACTCATACATACGCCGGAAACTGTCCTGGAAGTGGATATTGCCATCTATTTGGAACTCTTACATATGCAGGAAACTTTCCTAAAAGTGGGTATTGAGATTAGTTTGGGACTGGTACATATGGAGGAAATTGTCCTGGAAGTGGGCATTGGCATTTGGTTGGGACTCATACATATGCAGGAAAGTGTCCTGGAAGTGGGTATTGGCATTTGTTTGGGACTCATACATACTTAGGAAACTGTCCTGGAAGTGGGTATTGGCATCTATTTGGAACTCTTACATTTGCAGGAAACTGTACTAAAACTGGGTATTGACATTTGTATAAGACTCATACTTATGCAGGAAACTGTCCTGGAAGTGGGTATTGGCATTTGTTTGTAACTCTTACATATGCAGTAAACTGTCTTGGAAGTGGATATTGGTATTTGTTTGGAGCTCATGCATACGCAGGAAACTGTCCTTGAAGTGGGTATTGGCATTTGTTTGGGACTCATACATACTTAGGAAAGTGTCCTGGAAGTGGGTATTGGCATTTGTTTGAGACTCATACATACGCAGGAAACTGTCCTGGAAGTGGGTATTGGCATTTTTTTGGAACTCATACATATGCAGGAAACTGTCTTGGAAGTGGGTATTGGTATTTATTTGGAACTCTTACAGATGCAGGAAACTGTCCTGTAAGTGGGTATTTGCATTTGTTTGGGACTCATACATACGCAGGAAACTGTCCTGGAAGAGGGCTTTGGCATTTGTTTAGGACTCATACATACGCAGGAAACTGTCCTGGAAGTGGTTATTGGCATTTGGTTGGGACTCATACATTCGCAGGATACTGTCCTGGAGGTGGGTATTGGCATCTATTTCGAACTCTTACATATGCAGGAAACTGTCCTAAAAGTGGGTATTGGCATTTGTTTGGGATTCATACATACGCAGGAAACTGTCCTGGAAGTGGGTATTGGCATTTGTTTAGGACTGATACATACGCAGGAAACTGTCCTGGAAGTGGGTATTGGCATTTGTTTGGGACTCATACATTCGCAGGAAACTGTCCTGGAGGTGGGTATTGGCATCTATTTGGAACTCTTACATATGCAAGGAAACTGTCCTAAAAGTGGGTATTGGCATTTGTTTGGGATTCATACATACGCAGGAAACTGTCTTGGAAGTGGGTATTGGCATTTGTTTGGGACTCATACATTCGCAGAAAACTGTCCTGGAGGTGGCTATTGGCATCTATATTGAACTCTTACATATGCAGGAACTGTCCTAAATGTGGGTATTGGCATTTGTTTGGGGTTCATACATACGCAGGAAACTGTCCTGGAAGTGGGTACTGGGATTTGTTTGGGACTCATACATACTTTGGAAAGTGTCCTGGAAGTGGGTATTGGATTTGTTTGATACTCCTACATATGCAGGAAACTGTCTTGGAAGTGGGTATTGGCATTTGTTTGATACTCCTACATATGCAGGAAACTGTCCTGGAAGTGGGCTTTGGTATTTTTTCGGGACTCATACATACACAGGAAAGTGTCCTCGAAGTGGGTATTGGCATTTGTTTGGGACTCATACATACGCAGGAAACTGTCCTGGAAGTGGGTATTGGCATCTATTTGGAACTCTTACATTTGCAGGAAACTGTACTAAAAGTGGGTATTGACATTTGTATAGGACTCATACTTATGCAGGAAACTGTCCAGGAAGTGGGTATTGGCATTTGTTTGGAACTCTTACATATGCAGTAAACTGTCTTTGAAGTGGATATTGGTATTTGTTTGGAGCTCATACATACGGAGGAAACTGTCCTGGAAGTGGGTATTGGCATTTGTTTGGGACTCATACATACTTAGGAAAGTGTCCTGGAAGTGGGTATTGGCATTTGTTTGGGACTCATACATTCGCTGGAAACTGTCCTGGAGGTGGGTATTGGCATCTATTTGGAACTCTTACATATGCAGGAAACTGTCCTAAAAGTGGGTATTGGCATTTGTTTGGGGTTCATACATACGCAGGAAACTGCCCTGGAAGTGGGTATTGGCTTTTGTTTAGGACTCATACATACACAAGAAACTGTCCTGGAAGTGGGTATTGGCATTTGTTTGGGACTCATACATACGCAGGAAACTGTCCTGGAAGTGGACATTGGAATTTGTTTGGGACTCATACATATGCAGGAAACTGTCCTAAATGTGGGTATTGGCATTTGTTTGGGTCTCATACATATGCAGGAAACTGTCCTGGAAGAGGGTGTTGGCATTTGTTTGGGACTCATACATACACAGGAACCTGTCCAGGAAGTGGGTATTGGCATTTGTTTGAGACTCATACATACGCAGGAAACTGTCCTGGAAGTGGGTATTGGCATTTGTTTGAGACTCATACATATGCAGGAAACTGTCCTGGAAGTGGGCTTTGGTATTTGTTTGGGACTCATACATACACAGGAAACTGTCCTGGAAGTGGGTATTGGCATTTGTTTGAGACTCATACATACGCAGGAAACTGTCCTGGAAGACGGTGTGGCATTTGTTTGGGACTCATACATTCGCAGGAAACTGTCTTGGAAGTGGGTATTGGCATTTGTTTGGGACTCATACATACGCAGGAAACTGTCCTGGAAGTGGGTATTGGCATCTATTTGGAACTCTTACATATGCAGGAAACTGTCCTAAAAGTGACATTTGTTTGCGACTGATACATATGGAGGAAATTGTCCTGGAAGTGGGCATTGGCATTTGTTTAGGACTCATACATATGCAGGAAACTGTCCTGGAAGTGGGTATTGGCATTTGTTTGGGACTCATACATACACAGGAAACTGTCCTGGAAGTGGGTATTGGCATTTGTTTGAGACTCATACATATGCAGGCAACTGTCCTGGAAGTGGGTATTGGCATTTGTTTGGAATTCATACATACGCAGGAAACTGTCTTGGAAGAGGGTATTGGTATTTATTTGGAACATTTACATATGCAGGAAACTATCCTAAAAGTGGGTATTGGGATTTGTTTGGGACTCATACATACACAGGAAACTGTCCTGGAAGTGGGTATTGGCATTTGTTTGAGACTGATACATATGCAGGAAACTGTCCTGGAAGTGGGTATTGGCATTTGTTTGGGACTCATACGTACGCAGGAAACTGTCCTGGAAGTCGGTATTGGCATCTATTTGGAAGTCTTACATATGTAGGAAACTGTCCTAAAAGCCGGTATTGGCTTTTGTTTGGAGCTCACACATATGCAGGAAACTGTCCTGGAAGTGGGTGTTGGCATTTATTTGGGATTCATTCATATGCCGGAAACTGTCCTGGAAATGGGTATTGGCATTTGTTTGGGACTCATACATACTTAGGAAAGTGTCCTGGAAGTGGTATTGGCATTTGTTTGATACTCCTACATATGCAGGAAACTGTCCTGGAAGTGGGCTTTGGTATTTGTTTGGGACTCATACATACACAGGAAACTGTCCTGGAAGTGGGTATTGGCATTTGTTTGAGACTCATACATACGCAGGAAACTGTCCTGGAAGTGGGTATTGGCATCTATTTGGAACTCTTACATATGCAGGAAACTGTCCTAAAAGTGGGTATTGACATTTGTTTGCGACTGATACATATGGAGGAAAATGACATGGAAGTGGGCATTTGGGATTCATACATATGCAGGAAACTGTCCTGGAAGAGGGTATTGGCATTTGTTTGGGACTCATACATACACAGGAAACTGTCCTGGAAGTGGGTATTGGCATTTGTTTGAGACTCATACATATGCAGGCAACTGTCCTGGAAGTGGGTATTGGCATTTGTTTGGAACTCATACATACGTAGGAAACTGTCTTGGAAGTGGGTATTGGTATTTATTTGGAACATTTACATATGCAGGAAACTGTCCTAAAAGTGGGTATTGGGATTTGTTTGGGACTCATACATACACAGGAAACTGTCCTGGAAGTGGGTATTGGCATTTGATTGAGACTCATACATATGCAGGAAACCTGTCCTGGAAGTGGGTATTAGCATTTGTTTGGGACTCATACATATGCAGGAAACTGTCCTGGAAGTGGGTATTGGCATTTGTTTGGGACTCATACGTACGCAGGAAACTGTCCTGGAAGTCGGTACTGGCATCTATTTGGAAGTCTTACATATGTAGGGAAACTGTCCTAAAAGCCGGTATTGGCATTTGTTTGGAGCTCACACATATGCAGGAAACTGTCCTGGAAGTGGGTGTTGGCATTTGTTTGGGATTCATTCATATGCCGGAAACTGTCCTGGAAGTGGGTATTGGCATTTGTTTGGGACTCATACATACTTAGGAAATTGTCCTGGAAGTGGGTATTGGCATTTGTTTGATACTCCTACATATGCAGGAAACTGTCCTGGAAGTGTGTATTGGCATTTGTTTGAGACTCATACATATGCAGGAAACTGTCCTGGAAGTGGGCTTTGGTATTTGTTAGGGACTCATACATACACAGGAAACTGTCCTGGAAGTGGGTATTGGCATTTGTTTGGGACTCATACATTCACAGGAAACTGTCCTGGAGGTGGGTATTGGCATCTATTTCGAACTCTCACATATGCAGGAAACTGTCCTAAAAGTGGGTATTGGCATTTGTTTGGGATTCATACATACGCAGGAAACTGTCCTGGAAGTGGGTATTGGCATTTGTTTAGGACTCATACATACACAGGAAACTGTCCAGGAAGTGGGTATTGGGATATGTTTGGGACTCAAACATACGCAAGAATCTGTCCTGGAAGTGGGTATTAGCATTTGTTTGAGACTCATACATACGCAGGAAACTGTCCTGAAAGTGGGAATTGGCATTTGTTTGGGACTGATACATACGCAGGAAACTGTCCTGGAAGTGGGTATTGGCATTTGTTTGGGACTCATACATTCGCAGGAAACTGTCCTGGAGGTGGGTATTGGCATCTATTTGGAACTCTTACATATGCAAGGAAACTGTCCTAAAAGTGGGTATTGGCATTTGTTTGGGATTCATACATACGCAGGAAACTGTCTTGGAAGTGGGTATTGGCATTTGTTTGGGACTCATACATTCGCAGAAAACTGTCCTGGAGGTGGGTATTGGCATCTATATGGAACTCTTACATATGCAGGAAACTGTCCTAAAAGTGGGTATTGGCATTTGTTTGGGGTTCATACATACGCAAGAAACTGCCCTGGAAGTGGGTATTGGCATTTGTTTAGGACTCATACATACACAGGAAACTGTCCTGGAAGTGGGTATTGGGATTTGTTTGGGACTCGGACATATGCTGGAAACTGTCCTGGAAGTGGGTATTGGCATTTGTTTGAGACTCATACATACGTAGGAAACTGTCCTGGAAATGGGTATTGGCATTTCTTTGGGACTCATACGTACGCAGGAAACTGTCTTGAAGTGGGTATTGGTATTTGTTTGGGACTCATACGTACGCAGGAAACTGTCCTGGAAGTGGGTATTGGTATTTGTTTGGGACTCATACATACACAGGAAACTGTCCTGGAAGTGGGTATTGGCATTTGGTTGAGACTCATACATACGCAGGAAACTGTCCTGGAAGACGGTGTTGGCATTTTTTTTGGACTCATACATTCGCAGGCAACTGTCCTGGAAGTGGGTATTGGCATTTGTTTGGAACTCATACATACGCAGGAAACTGTCTTGGAAGAGGGTATTGGTATTTATTTGGAACATTTACATATGCAGGAAACTATCCTAAAAGTGGGTATTGGCATTTGTTTGAGACTCACACATATGCAGGAAACTGTCCTGGAAGTGGGTATTGGCATTTGTTTGGGACTCATACATATGCAGGAAACTGTCCTGGAAGTGTGTATTAGCATTTGTTTGGGACTCATACGTACGCAGGAAACTGTCCTGGAAGTCGGTATTGGCATCTATTTGGAAGTCTTACATATGTAGGAAACTGTCCTAAAAGCCGGTATTGGCATTTGTTTGGAGCTCACACATATGCAGGAAACTGTCCTGGAAGTGGGTGTTGGCATTTATTTGGGATTCATTCATATGCCGGAAACTGTCCTGGAAGTGGGTATTGGCATTAGTTTGGGACTCATACATACTTAGGAAAGTGTCCTGGAAGTGGGTATTGGCATTTGTTTGATACTCCTACATATGCAGGAAACTGTCCTGTAAGTGGGTATTGGCATTTGTTTGAGACTCATACATATGCAGGAAACTGTCCTGGAAGTGGGCTTTGGTATTTTTTTGGGACTCATACATACACAGGAAACTGTCCTGGAAGTGGGTATTGGCATTTGTTTGAGACTCATACATACGCAGGAAACTGTCCTGGAAGTGGGTATTGGCATCTATTTGGAACTCTTACATATGCAGGAAACTGTCCTAAAAGTGGGTATTGACATTTGTTTGCGACTGATACATATGGAGGAAATTGTCCTGGAAGTGGGCATTGGCATTTGTTTGGGACTCATACATCTGCAGGAAACTGTCCTGGAAGTGGGGTATTGGCATTTGTTTGGGACTCATACATACACAGGAAACTGTCCTGGAAGTGGGTATTGGCATTTGTTTGAGACTCATACATATGCAGGCAACTGTCCTGGAAGTGGGTTTTGGCATTTGTTTGGAACTCATACATATGCAGGAAACTGTCTTGGAAGTGGGTATTGGTATTTATTTGAAACATTTACATATGCAGGAAACTGTCCTAAAAGTGGGTATTGGGATTTGTTTGGGACTCATACATACACAGGAAACTGTCCTGGAAGTGGGAATTGGCATTTGTTTGAGACTCATACATATGCAGTAAACTGTCCTGGAAGTGGGTATTGGCATTTGTTTGGGACTCATACATATGCAGGAAACTGTCCTGGAAGTGGGTATTGGCATTTGTTTGGGACTCATACGTACGCAGGAAACTGTCCTGGAAGTCGGTACTGGCATCTATTTGGAAGTCTTACATATGTAGGAAACTGTCCTAAAAGGTGGTATTGGCATTTGTTTGGAGCTCACACATATGCAGGAAACTGTCCTGGAAGTGGGTGTTGGCATTTATTTGGGATTCATTCATATGCCGGAAACTGTCCAGGAAGTGGGTATTGGCATTTGTTTGGGACTCATACATACTTAGGAAAGTGTCCTGGAAGTGGGTATTGGCATTTGTTTGATACTCCTACATATGCAGGAAACTGTCCTGGAAGTGGGCATTGGAATTTGTTTGGGACTCATACATATGCAGGAAACTGTCCTGTAAGTGGGTATTGGCATTTGTTTGGGACTCATACATACGCAGGTAACTGTCCTGGAAGTGGTTATTGGCATTTGTTTGGGACTCATACATTCGCAGGAAACTGTCCTGGAGGTGGGTATTGGCATCTATTTCGAACTCTTACATATGCAGGAAACTGTCCTAAAAGTGGGTATTGGCATTTGTTTGGGATTCATACATACGCAGGAAACTGTCCTGGATGTGGGTATTGGCATTTGTTTAGGACTCATACATACACAGGAAACTGTCCAGGAAGTGGGTATTGGGATATGTTTGGGACTCAAACATATGCAAGAATTTGTCCTGGAAGTGGGTATTAGCATTTGTTTGAGACTCATACATACGCAGGAAACTGTCCTGAAAGTGGGAATTGGCATTTGTTTGGGACTGATACATACGCAGGAAACTGTCCTGGAAGTGGGTATTGGCATTTGTTTGGGACTCATACATTCGCAGGAAACTGTCCTGGAGGTGGGTATTGGCATCTATTTGGAACTCTTACATATGCAAGGAAACTGTCCTAAAAGTGGGTATTGGCATTTGTTTTGGATTCATACATACGCAGGAAACTGTCTTGGAAGTGGGTATTGGCATTTGTTTGGGACTCATACATTCGCAGAAAACTGTCCTGGAGGTGGGTATTGGCATCTATATGGAACTCTTACATATGCAGGAAACTGTCCTAAAAGTGGGTATTGGCATTTGTTTGGGGTTCATACATACGCAAGAAACTGCCCTGGAAGTGGGTATTGTGGCATTTGTTTAGGACTCATACATACACAGGAAACTGTCCTGGAAGTGGGTATTGGGATTTGTTTGGGACTCGGACCAATGCTGGAAACTGTCCTGGAAGTGGGTATTGGCATTTGTTTGAGACTCATACATACGTAGGAAACTGTCCTGGAAATGGGTATTGGAATTTCTTTGGGACTCATACATACGAAGGAAACTGTCTTGAAGTGGGTATTGGTATTTGTTTGGGACTCATACGTACGCAGGAATCTGTCCTTGAAGTGGGCTTTGGTATTTGTTTGGGACTCATACATACAGAGGAAACTGTCCTGGAAGTGGGTATTGGCATTTGTTTGAGACTCATACATACGCAGGAAACTGTCCTGGAAGACGGTGTTGGCATTTGTTTGGGACTCATACATTCGCAGGCAACTGTCCTGGAAGTGGTTATTGGCATTTGTTTGGAACTCATACATACGCAGGAAACTGTCTTGGAAGAGGGTATTGGTATTTATTTGGAACATTTACATATGCAGGAAACTATCCTAAAAGTGGGTATTGGGATTTGTTTGGGACTCATACATACACAGGAAACTGTCCTGGAAGTGGGTTTTGGCATTTGTTTGAGACTCACACATATGCAGGAAACTGTCCTGGAAGTGGGTATTGGCATTTGTTTGGGACTCATACATATGTAGGAAACTGTCCTGGAAGTGTGTATTGGCATTTGTTTGGGACTCATACGTACGCAGGAAACTGTCCTGGAAGTCGGTATTGGCATCTTTTTGGAAGTCTTACATATGTAGGAAACTGTCCTAAAAGCCGGTATTGGCATTTGTTTGGAGCTCACACATATGCAGGAAACTGTCCTGGAAGTGGGTGTTGGCATTTATTTGGGATTCATTCATATGCCGGAAACTGTCCTGGAAGTGGGTATTGGCATTAGTTTGGGACTCATACATACTTAGGAAAGTGTCCTGGAAGTGGGTATTGGCATTTGTTTGATACTCCTACATATGCAGGAAACTGTCCTGTAAGTGGGTATTGGCATTTGTTTGAGACTCATACATATGCAGGAAACTGTCCTGGAAGTGGGCTTTGGTATTTGTTTGGGACTCATACATACACAGGAAACTGTCCTGGAAGTGGGTATTGGCATTTGTTTGAGACTCATACATACGCAGGAAACTGTCCTGGAAGTGGGTATTGGCATCTATTTGGAACTCTTACATATGCAGGAAACTGTCCTAAAAGTGGGTATTGACATTTGTTTGTGACTGATACATATGGAGGAAATTGTCCTGGAAGTGGGCATTGGCATTTGTTTGGGACTCATACATATGCAGGAAACTGTCCTGGAAGTGGGTATTGGCATTTGTTTGGGACTCATACATAAACAGGAAACTGTCCTGGAAGTGGGTATTGGCATTTGTTTGAGACTCATACATATGCAGGCAACTGTCCTGGAAGTGGGTTTTGGCATTTGTTTGGAACTCATACATACGCAGGAAACTGTCTTGGAAGTGGGTATTGGTATTTATTTGAAACATTTACATATGCAGGAAACTGTCCTAAAAGTGGGTGTTGGCATTTATTTGGGATTCATTCATATGCCGGAAACTGTCCTGGAAGTGGGTATTGGCATTAGTTTGGGACTCATACATACACAGGAAACTGTCCTGGAAGTGGGTATTGGCATTTGTTTGATACTCCTACATATGCTGGAAACTGTCCTGGAAGTGGGTATTGGCATTTGTTTGGGACTCATACATATGCAGGAAACTGTCCTGGAAGTGGGCTTTGGTATTTGTTTGAGACTCATACATACGCAGGAAACTGTCCTGGAAGACGGTGTTGACATTTGTTTGGGACTCATACATTCGCAGGAAACTGTCTTGGAAGTGGGTATTGGCATTTGTTTGGGACTCATACATACGCAGGAAACTGTCCTGGAAGTGTTTATTGGCATCTATTTGGAACTCTTACATATGCAGGAAACTGTCCTAAAAGTGGGTATTGAGATTTGTTTGGGACTGGTACATATGGAGGAAATTGTCCTGGAAGTGGGCATTGGCATTTGTTTGGGACTCATACATATGCAGGAAAGTGTCCTGGAAGTGGGTATTGGCATTTGTTTGGGACTCATACATACTTAGGAAACTGTCCTGGAAGTGGGTATTGGCATCTCTTTAGAACTCTTACATTTGCAGGAAACTGTACTAAAACTGGGTATTGACATTTTATAGGACTCATACGTATGCAGGAAACTGTCCTGGAAGTGGGTATTGGCATTTGTTTGGAACTCTTACATATGCAGTAAACTGTCTTGGAAGTGGATATTGGTATTTGTTTGGAGCTCATGCATACGCAGGAAACTGTCCTGGAAGTGGGTATTGGCATTTGTTTGGGACTCATACATACTTAGGAAATTGTCCTGGAAGTGGGTATTGGCATTTGTTTGAGACTCATACATACGCAGGAAACTGTCCTGGAAGTGGGTATTGGCATTTGTTTGGAACTCATACATATGCAGGAAACTGTCTTGGAAGTGGGTATTGGTATTTATTTGGAACTCTTACAGATGCAGGAAACTGTCCTGTAAGTAGGTATTGGAATTTGTTTGGGACTCATACATACGCAGGAAACTGTCCTGGAAGTGGGCATTGGAATTTGTTTGGGACTCATACATATGCAGGAAACTGTCCTGTAAGTGGGTATTGGCATTTGTTTGGGACTCATACATACGCAGGTAACTGTCCTGGAAGTGGTTATTGGCATTTGTTTGGGACTCATACATTCGCAGGAAACTGTCCTGGAGGTGGGTATTGGCATCTATTTCGAACTCTTACATATGCAGGAAACTGTCCTAAAAGTGGTTATTGGCATTTGTTTGGGATTCATACATACGCAGGAAACTGTCCTGGAAGTGGGTATTGGCATTTGTTTAGGACTCATACATACACAGGAAACTGTCCAGGAAGTGGGTATTGGGATTTGTTTGGGACTCATACATACGCAAGAATCTGTCCTGGAAGTGGGTATTAGCATTTGTTTGAGACTCATACATACGGAGGAAACTGTCCAGAAAGAGGGAATTGGCATTTGTTTGGGACTCATACATACGCAGGAAACTGTCCTGGAAGTGGGTATTGGCATTTGTTTGGGACTCATACATTCGCTGGAAACTGTCCTGGAGGTGGGTATTGGCATCTATGTGGAACTCTTACATATGCAAGGAAACTGTCCTAAAAGTGGGTATTGGCATTAGTTTGGGGTTCATACATACGCAGGAAACTGCCCTGGAAGTGGGTATTGGCATTTGTTTAGGACTCATACATACACAGGAAACTGTCCTGGAAGTGGGTATTGGGATTTGTTTGGGACTCATACATACTTATGAATGCGTCCTGGAAGTGGGTATTGGCATTTGTTTGATACTCCTACATATGCTGGAAACTGTCCTGGAAGTGGGTATTAGCATTTGTTTGAGACTCATACATATGCAGGAAACTGTCCTGGAAGTGGGCTTTGGTATTGGTTTGGGACTCATACATACACAGGAAACTGTCCTGGAAGTGGGTATTGGCATTTGTTTGAGACTCATACATACGCAGGAAACTGTCCTGGAAGACGGTGTTGACATTTGTTTGGGACTCATACATACTTAGGAAAGTGTCCTGGAAGTGGGTATTGGCATTTGTTTGGGACTCATACATACGCAGGAAACTGTCCTGGAAGTGGGTATTGGCATCTATTTGGAACTCTTACATTTGCAGGAAACTGTACTAAAAGTGGGTATTGACATTTGTATAGGACTCATACATATGCAGGAAACTGTCCTGGAAGTGGGTATTGGCATTTGTTTGGAACTCTTACATATGCAGGAAACTGTCTTGGAAGTGGATATTGGTATTTGTTTGGAGCTCATGCATACGCAGGAAACTGTCCTGGAAGTGGGTATTGGCATTTGTTTGGGACTCATACATACTTAGGAAAGTGTCCTGGAAGTGGGTATTGGCATTTGTTTGGGACTCATACATTCGCAGGAAACTGTCCTGGAGGTGGGTATTGGCATCTATTTGGAACTCTTACATATGCAGGAAACTGTCCTAAAAGTGGGTATTGGCATTTGTTTGGGGTTCATACATACGCAGGAAACTGCCCTGGAAGTGGGTATTGGCTTTTGTTTAGGACTCATACATACAGAAGAAACTGTCTTGGAAGTGGGTATTGGTATTTATTTGGAACTCTTACATATGCAGGAAACTGTCCTGTAAGTGGGTATTGGCATTTGTTTGGGACTCATACATACGCAGGAAACTGTCCTGGAAGTGGACATTGGAATTTGTTTGGGACTCATACATATGCAGGAAACTGTCCTGTAAGTGGGTATTGGCATTTGTTTGGGACTCATACATACGCAGGAAACTGTCCTGGAAGTGGGTATTGGCATTTGTTTGGGACTCATACATTCGCAGGAAACTGTCCTGGAGGTGGGTATTGGCATCTATTTCGAACTCTTACTAATGCTGGAAAGTGTCCTAAAAGTGGGTATTGGCATTTGTTTGGGACTCATACATATGCAGGAAACTGTCCTGGAAGTGTGTATTGGCATTTGTTTGGGACTCATACGTACGCAGGAAACTGTCCTGGAAGTCGGTATTGGCATCTATTTGGAAGTCTTACATATGTAGGAAACTGTCCTAAAAGCCGGTATTGGCATTTGTTTGGAGCTCACACATATGCAGGAAACTGTCCTGGAAGTGGGTGTTGGCATTTATTTGGGATTCATTCATATGCCGGAAACTGTCAAGGAAGTGGGTATTGGCATTAGTTTGGGACTCATACATACTTAGGAAAGTGTCCTGGAAGTGGGTATTGGCATTTGTTTGATACTCCTACATATGCAGGAAACTGTCCTGGAAGTGGGTATTGGCATTTGTTTGAGACTCATACATATGCAGGAAACTGTCCTGGAAGTGGGCTTTGGTATTTGTTTGGGACTCATACATACACAGGAAACTGTCCTGGAAGTGGGTTTTGGCATTTGTTTGAGACTCATACATACGCAGGAAACTGTCCTGGAGGTGGGTATTGGCATCTATTTGGAACTCTTACATATGCAGGAAACTGTCCTAAAAGTGGGTATTGACATTTATTTGCGACTGATACATATGGAGGAAATTGTCCTGGAAGTGGGCATTGGCATTTGTTTGGGACTCATACATATGCAGGAAACTGTCCTGGAAGTGGGTATTGGCATTTGTTTGGGACTCATACATACACAGGAAACTGTCCTGGAAGTGGGTATTGGCATTTGTTTGAGACTCATACATATGCAGGCAACTGTCCTGGATGTGGGTTTTGGCATTTGTTTGGAACTCATACATACGCAGGAAACTGTCTTGGAAGTGGGTATTGGTATTTATTTGAAACATTTACATATGCAGGAAACTGTCCTAAAAGTGGGTATTGGGATTTGTTTGGGACTCATACATACACAGGAAACTGTCCTGGAAGTGGGAATTGGCATTTGTTTGAGACTCATACATATGCAGTAAACTGTCCTGGAAGTGGGTATTGGCATTTGTTTGGGACTCATACATATGCAGGAAACTGTCCTGGAAGTGGGTATTGGCATTTGTTTGGGACTCATACGTACGCAGGAAACTGTCATGGAAGTCGGTACTGGCATCTATTTGGAAGTCTTACATATGTAGGAAACTGTCCTAAAAGCTGGTATTGGCATTTGTTTGGAGCTCACACATATGCAGGAAACTGTCCTGGAAGTGGGTGTTGGCATTTATTTGGGATTCATTCATATGCCGGAAACTGTCCAGGAAGTCGGTATTGGCATTTGTTTGGGACTCATACATACTTAGGAAAGTGTCCTGGAAGTGGGTATTGGCATTTGTTTGATACTCCTTCATATGCAGGAAACTGTCCTGGAAGGGGGTATTGGCATTTGTTTGAGATTCATACATATGCAGGAAACTGTCCTGGAAGTGGGCTTTGGTATTTGTATGGGACTCATACATACACAGGAAACTGTCCTGGAAGTGGGTATTGGCATTTGTTTGAGACTCATACATACGCAGGAAACTGTCCTGGAAGACGGTGTTGACATTTGTTTGGGACTCATACATTCGCAGGAAACTGTCTTGGAAGTGGGTATTGGCATTTGTTTGGGACTCATACATACGCAGGAAACTGTCCTGGAAGTGTTTATTGGCATCTATTTGGAACTCTTACATATGCAGGAAACTGTCCTAAAAGTGGGTATTGAGATTTGTTTGGGACTGGTACATATGGAGGTAATTGTCCTGGAAGTGGGCATTGGCATTTGTTTGGGACTCATACATATGCAGGAAAGTGTCCTGGAAGTGGGTATTGGCATTTGTTTGGGACTCATACATACTTAGGAAACTGTCCTGGAAGTGGGTATTGGCATCTCTTTAGAACTCTTACATTTGCAGGAAACTGTACTAAAACTGGGTATTGACATTTGTATAGGACTCATACGTATGCAGGAAACTGTCCTGGAAGTGGGTATTGGCATTTGTTTGGAACTCTTACATATGCAGTAAACTGTCTTGGAAGTGGATATTGGTATTTGTTTGGAGCTCATGCATACGCAGGAAACTGTCCTGGAAGTGGGTATTGGCATTTGTTTGGGACTCATACATACTTAGGAAATTGTCCTGGAAGTGGGTATTGGCATTTGTTTGAGACTCATACATACGCAGGAAACTGTCCTGGAAGTGGGTATTGGCATTTGTTTGGAACTCATACATATGCAGGAAACTGTCTTGGAAGTGGGTATTGGTATTTATTTGGAACTCATACATATGCAGGAAACTGTCCTGTAAGTAGGTATTGGCATTTGTTTGGGACTCATACATACGCAGGTAACTGTCCTGGAAGTGGTTATTGGCATTTGTTTGGGACTCATACATTCGCAGGAAACTGTCCTGGAGGTGGGTATTGGCATCTATTTCGAACTCTTACATATGCAGTAAACTGTCCTAAAAGTGGTTATTGGCATTTGTTTGGGATTCATACATACGCAGGAAACTGTCCTGGAAGTGGGTATTGGCATTTGTTTAGGACTCATACATACACAGGAAACTGTCCAGGAAGTGGGTATTGGGATTTGTTTGGGACTCATACATACGCAAGAATCTGTCCTGGAAGTGGGTATTAGCATTTGTTTGAGACTCATACATACGCAGGAAACTGTCCTGTAAGAGGGAATTGGCATTTGTTTGGGACTGATACATACGCAGGAAACTGTCCTGGAAGTGGGTATTGGCATTTGTTTGGGACTCATACATTCGCTGGAAACTGTCCTGGAGGTGGGTATTGGCATCTATTTGGAACTCTTACATATGCAAGGAAACTGTCCTAAAAGTGGGTATTGGCATTAGTTTGGGGTTCATACATACGCAGGAAACTGCCCTGGAAGTGGGTATTGGCATTTGTTTAGGACTCATACATACACAGGAAACTGTCCTGGAAGTGGGTATTGGGATTTGTTTGGGACTCATACATACTTATGAATGTGTCCTGGAAGTGGGTATTGGCATTTGTTTGATACTCCTACATATGCTGGAAACTGTCCTGGAAGTGGGTATTGGCATTTGTTTGAGACTCATACATATGCAGGAAACTGTCCTGGAAGTGGGCTTTGGTATTGGTTTGGGACTCATACATACACAGGAAACTGTCCTGGAAGTGGGTATTGGCATTTGTTTGAGACTCATACATACGCAGGAAACTGTCCTGGAAGACGGTGTTGACATTTGTTTGGGACTCATACATACTTAGGAAAGTGTCCTGGAAGTGGGTATTGGCATTTGTTTGGGACTCATACATACGCAGGAAACTGTCCTGGAAGTGGGTATTGGCATCTATTTGGAACTCTTACATTTGCAGGAAACTGTACTAAAAGTGGGTATTGACATTTGTATAGGACTCATACATATGCAGGAAACTGTCCTGGAAGTGGGTATTGGCATTTGTTTGGAACTCTTACATATGCAGGAAACTGTCTTGGAAGTGGATATTGGTATTTGTTTGGAGCTCATGCATATGCAGGAAACTGTCCTGGAAGTGGGTATTGGCATTTGTTTGGGACTCATACATACTTAGGAAAGTGTCCTGGAAGTGGGTATTGGCATTTGTTTGGGACTCATACATTCGCAGGAAACTGTCCTGGAGGTGGGTATTGGCATCTATTTGGAACTCTTACATATGCAGGAAACTGTCCTAAAAGTGGGTACTGGCATTTGTTTGGGGTTCATACATACGCAGGAAACTGCCCTGGAAGTGGGTATTGGCTTTTGTTTAGGACTCATACATACAGAAGAAACTGTCTTGGAAGTGGGTATTGGTATTTATTTGGAACTCTTACATATGCAGGAAACTGTCCTGTAAGTGGGTATTGGCATTTGTTTGGGACTCATACATACGCAGGAAACTGTCCTGGAAGTGGACATTGGAATTTGTTTGGGACTCATACATATGCAGGAAACTGTCCTGTAAGGTGGTATTGGCATTTGTTTGGGACTCATACATACGCAGGAAACTGTCCTGGAAGTGGGTATTGGCATTTGTTTGGGACTCATACATTCGCAGGAAACTGTCCTGGAGGTGGGTATTGGCATCTATTTCGAACTCTTACTATTGCTGGAAAGTGTCCTAAAAGTGGGTATTGGCATTTGTTTGGGATTCATACATACACAGGAAACTGTCCTGGAATTGGGTATTGGCATTTGTTTAGGACTCATACATATGGAGGAAACTGTCCAGGAAGTGGGTATTGGGATTTGTTTGGGACTCATACATACGCAAGAATCTGTCCTGGAAGTGGGTATTAGCATTTGTTTGAGACTCATACATACGCAGGAAACTGTCCTGAAAGTGGGAATTGGCTTTTGTTTGGGACTGACACATACGCAGGAAACTGTCCTGGAAGAGGGTATTGGCATTTGTTTGGGACTCATACATTCGCAGGAAACTGTCCTGGAGGTGGGTATTGGCATCTATTTGGAACTCTTACATATGCAAGGAAACTGTCCTAAAAGTGGGTATTGGCATTTGTTTGGGATTCATACATTCGCAGGAAACTGTCCTGGAGGTGGGTATTGGCATCTATTTGGAACTCTTACATATGGAGGAAACTGTCCTAAAAGTGGGTATTGGCATTTGTTTGGGATTCTTACATACGCAGGAAACTGCCCTGGAAGTGGGTATTGGCATTTGTTTAGGACTCATACATACACAGGAAACTGTCCTGGAAGTGGGTATTGGGATTTTTTTGGGACTCATACATATGCTGGAAACTGTCCTGGAAGTGGGTATTGGCATTTGTTTGAGACTCATACATACGTAAGAAACTGTCCTGGAAATGGGTATTGGCATTTCTTTGGGACTCATACATATGCAGGAAACTGTCTTGAAGTGGGTATTGGTATTTGTTTGGGACTCATACGTATGCTGGAAACTGTCCTGGAAGTTGGTATTGGCATCTATATGGAACTCTTACATATGCAGGAAACTGTCCTAAAAGTGGGTATTGGCATTTGTTTGGGGTTCATACATATGCAAGAAACTGCCCTGGAAGTGGGTATTGGCATTTGTTTAGGACTCATACATACACAGGAAACTGTCCTGGAAGTGGGTATTGGGATTTGTTTGGGACTCGGACATATGCTGGAAACTGTCCTGGAAGTGGGTATTGGCATTTGTTTGAGACTCATACATACGTAGGAAACTGTCCTGGAAATGGGTATTGGCATTTCTTTGGGACTCATACATACGAAGGAAACTGTCTTGAAGTGGGTATTGGTATTTGTTTGGGACTCATACGTACGCAGGAATCTGTCCTGGAAGTGGGCTTTGGTATTTGTTTGGGACTCATACATACACAGGAAACTGTCCTGGAAGACGGTGTTGGCATTTGTTTGGGACTCATACATTCGCAGGCAACTGTCCTGGAAGTGGGTATTGGCATTTGTTTGGAACTCATACATACGCAGGAAACTGTCTTGGAAGAGGGTATTGGTATTTATTTGGAACATTTACATATGCAGGAAACTATCCTAAAAGTGGGTATTGGGATTTGTTTGGGACTCATACATACACAGGAAACTGTCCTGGAAGTGGGTATTGGCATTTGTTTGAGACTCACACATATGCAGGAAACTGTCCTGGAAGTGGGTATTGGCATTTGTTTGGGACTCATACATATGCAGGAAACTGTCCTGGAAGTGTGTATTGGCTTTTGTTTGGGACTCATACGTACGCAGGAAACTGTCCTGGAAGTGGGTATTGGCATTTGTTTGGGACTCATACATATGCAGGAAACTGTCCTGGAAGTGGGTATTGGCATTTGTTTGGGACTCATACGTACGCAGGAAACTGTCATGGAAGTCGGTACTGGCATCTATTTGGAAGTCTTACATATGTAGGAAACTGTCCTAAAAGCTGGTATTGGCATTTGTTTGGAGCTCACACATATGCAGGAAACTGTCCTGGAAGTGGGTGTTGGCATTTATTTGGGATTCATTCATATGCCGGAAACTGTCCAGGAAGTCGGTATTGGCATTTGTTTGGAACTCATACATACTTAGGAAAGTGTCCTGGAAGTGGGTATTGGCATTTGTTTGATACTCCTTCATATGCAGGAAACTGTCCTGGAAGGGGGTATTGGCATTTGTTTGAGATTCATACATATGCAGGAAACTGTCCTGGAAGTGGGCTTTGGTATTTGTTTGGGACTCATACATACACAGGAAACTGTCCTGGAAGTGGGTATTGGCATTTGTTTGAGACTCATACATACGCAGGAAACTGTCCTGGAAGACGGTGTTGACATTTGTTTGGGACTCATACATTCGCAGGAAACTGTCTTGGAAGTGGGTATTGGCATTTGTTTGGGACTCATACATACGCAGGAAACTGTCCTGGAAGTGTTTATTGGCATCTATTTGGAACTCTTACATATGCAGGAAACTGTCCTAAAAGTGGGTATTGAGATTTGTTTGGGACTGGTACATATGGAGGTAATTGTCCTGGAAGTGGGCATTGGCATTTGTTTGGGACTCATACATATGCAGGAAAGTGTCCTGGAAGTGGGTATTGGCATTTGTTTGGGACTCATACATACTTAGGAAACTGTCCTGGAAGTGGGTATTGGCATCTCTTTAGAACTCTTACATTTGCAGGAAACTGTACTAAAACTGGGTATTGACATTTGTATAGGACTCATACGTATGCAGGAAACTGTCCTGGAAGTGGGTATTGGCATTTGTTTGGAACTCTTACATATGCAGTAAACTGTCTTGGAAGTGGATATTGGTATTTGTTTGGAGCTCATGCATACGCAGGAAACTGTCCTGGAAGTGGGTATTGGCATTTGTTTGGGACTCATACATACTTAGGAAATTGTCCTGGAAGTGGGTATTGGCATTTGTTTGAGACTCATACATACGCAGAAAACTGTCCTGGAAGTGGGTATTGGCATTTGTTTGGAACTCATACATATGCAGGAAACTGTCTTGGAAGTGGGTATTGGTATTTATTTGGAACTCTTACAGATGCAGGAAACTGTCCTGTAAGTAGGTATTGGCATTTGTTTGGGACTCATACATACGCAGGAAACTGTCCTGGAAGTGGGCATTGGAATTTGTTTGGGACTCATACATATGCAGGAAACTGTCCTGTAAGTGGGTATTGGCATTTGTTTGGGACTCATACATACGCAGGTAACTGTCCTGGAAGTGGTTATTGGCATTTGTTTGGGACTCATACATTCACAGGAAACTGTCCTGGAGGTGGGTATTGGCATCTATTTCGAACTCTTACATATGCAGTAAACTGTCCTAAAAGTGGTTATTGGCATTTGTTTGGGATTCATACATACGCAGGAAACTGTCCTGGAAGTGGGTATTGGCATTTTTTTAGGACTCATACATACACAGGAAACTGTCCAGGAAGTGGGTATTGGGATTTGTTTGGGACTCATACATACGCAAGAATCTGTCCTGGAAGTGGGTATTAGCATTTGTTTGAGACTCATACATACGCAGGAAACTGTCCTGAAAGAGGGAATTGGCATTTGTTTGGGACTGATACATACGCAGGAAACTGTCCTGGAAGTGGGTATTGGCATTTGTTTGGGACTCATACATTCGCTGGAAACTGTCCTGGAGGTGGGTATTGGCATCTATTTGGAACTCTTACATATGCAAGGAAACTGTCCTAAAAGTGGGTATTGGCATTAGTTTGGGGTTCATACATACGCAGGAAACTGCCCTGGAAGTGGGTATTGGCATTTGTTTAGGACTCATACATACACAGGAAACTGTCCTGGAAGTGGGTATTGGGATTTGTTTGGGACTCATACATACTTATGAATGTGTCCTGGAAGTGGGTATTGGCATTTGTTTGATACTCCTACATATGCTGGAAACTGTCCTGGAAGTGGGTATTGGCATTTGTTTGAGACTAATACATATGCAGGAAACTGTCCTGGAAGTGGGCTTTGGTATTGGTTTGGGACTCATACATACACAGGAAACTGTCCTGGAAGTGGGTATTGGCATTTGTTTGAGACTCATACATACGCAGGAAACTGTCCTGGAAGACGGTGTTGACATTTGTTTGGGACTTATACATACTTAGGAAAGTGTCCTGGAAGTGGGTATTGGCATTTGTTTGGGACTCATACATACGCAGGAAACTGTCCTGGAAGTGGGTATTGGCATCTATTTGGAACTCTTACATTTGCAGGAAACTGTACTAAAAGTGGGTATTGACATTTGTATAGGACTCATACATATGCAGGAAACTGTCCTGGAAGTGGGTATTGGCATTTGTTTGGAACTCTTACATATGCAGGAAACTGTCTTGGAAGTGGATATTGGTATTTGTTTGGAGCTCATGCATATGCAGGAAACTGTCCTGGAAGTGGGTATTGGCATTTGTTTGGGACTCATACATACTTAGGAAAGTGTCCTGGAAGTGGGTATTGGCATTTGTTTGGGACTCATACATTCACAGGAAACTGTCCTGGAGGTGGGTATTGGCATCTATTTGGAACTCTTACATATGCAGGAAACTGTCCTAAAAGTGGGTACTGGCATTTGTTTGGGGTTCATACATACGCAGGAAACTGTCCTGAAAGAGGGAATTGGCATTTGTTTGGGACTGATACATACGCAGGAAACTGTCCTGGAAGTGGGTATTGGCATTTGTTTGGGACTCATACATTCGCTGGAAACTGTCCTGTAGGTGGGTATTGGCATCTATTTGGAACTCTTACATATGCAAGGAAACTGTCCTAAAAGTGGGTATTGGCATTAGTTTGGGGTTCATACATACGCAGGAAACTGCCCTGGAAGTGGGTATTGGCATTTGTTTAGGACTCATACATACACAGGAAACTGTCCTGGAAGTGGGTATTGGGATTTGTTTGGGACTCATACATACTTATGAATGTGTCCTGGAAGTGGGTATTGGCATTTGTTTGATACTCCTACATATGCTGGAAACTGTCCTGGAAGTGGGTATTGGCATTTGTTTGAGACTAATACATATGCAGGAAACTGTCCTGGAAGTGGGCTTTGGTATTGGTTTGGGACTCATACATACACAGGAAACTGTCCTGGAAGTGGGTATTGGCATTTGTTTGAGACTCATACATACGCAGGAAACTGTCCTGGAAGACGGTGTTGACATTTGTTTGGGACTCATACATACTTAGGAAAGTGTCCTGGAAGTGGGTATTGGCATTTGTTTGGGACTCATACATACGCAGGAAACTGTCCTGGAAGTGGGTATTGGCATCTATTTGGAACTCTTACATTTGCAGGAAACTGTACTAAAAGTGGGTATTGACATTTGTATAGGACTCATACATATGCAGGAAACTGTCCTGGAAGTGGGTATTGGCATTTGTTTGGAACTCTTACATATGCAGGAAACTGTCTTGGAAGTGGATATTGGTATTTGTTTGGAGCTCATGCATATGCAGGAAACTGTCCTGGAAGTGGGTATTGGCATTTGTTTGGGACTCATACATACTTAGGAAAGTGTCCTGGAAGTGGGTATTGGCATTTGTTTGGGACTCATACATTCACAGGAAACTGTCCTGGAGGTGGGTATTGGCATCTATTTGGAACTCTTACATATGCAGGAAACTGTCCTAAAAGTGGGTACTGGCATTTGTTTGGGGTTCATACATACGCAGGAAACTGCCCTGGAAGTGGGTATTGGCTTTTGTTTAGGACTCATACATACAGAAGAAACTGTCTTGGAAGTGGGTATTGGTATTTATTTGGAACTCTTACATATGCAGGAAACTGTCCTGTAAGTGGGTATTGGCATTTGTTTGGGACTCATACATACGCAGGAAACTGTCCTGGAAGTGGACATTGGAATTTGTTTGGGACTCATACATATGCAGGAAACTGTCCTGTAAGGTGGTATTGGCATTTGTTTGGGACTCATACATACGCAGGAAACTGTCCTGGAAGTGGGTATTGGCATTTGTTTGGGACTCATACATTCGCAGGAAACTGTCCTGGAGGTGGGTATTGGCATCTATTTCGTACTCTTACTATTGCTGGAAAGTGTCCTAAAAGTGGGTATTGGCATTTGTTTGGGATTCATACATACACAGGAAACTGTCCTGGAATTGGGTATTGGCATTTGTTTAGGACTCATACATATGCAGGAAACTGTCCAGGAAGTGGGTATTGGGATTTGTTTGGGACTCATACATACGCAAGTATCTGTCCTGGAAGTGGGTATTAGCATTTGTTTGAGACTCATACATACGCAGGAAACTGTCCTGAAAGTGGGAATTGGCTTTTGTTTGGGACTGACACATACGCAGGAAACTGTCCTGGAAGAGGGTATTGGCATTTGTTTGGGACTCATACATTCGCAGGAAACTGTCCTGGAGGTGGGTATTGGCATCTATTTGGAACTCTTACATATGCAAGGAAACTGTCCTAAAAGTGGGTATTGGCATTTGTTTGGGATTCATACATTCGCAGGAAACTGTCCTGGAGGTGGGTATTGGCATCTATTTGGAACTCTTACATATGGAGGAAACTGTCCTAAAAGTGGGTATTGGCATTTGTTTGGGGTTCTTACATACGCAGGAAACTGCCCTGGAAGTGGGTATTGGCATTTGTTTAGGACTCATACATACACAGGAAACTGTCCTGGAAGTGGGTATTGGGATTTGTTTGGGACTCATACATATGCTGGAAACTGTCCTGGAAGTGGGTATTGGCATTTGTTTGAGACTCATACATACGTAAGAAACTGTCCTGGAAATGGGTATTGGCATTTCTTTGGGACTCATACATATGCAGGAAACTGTCTTGAAGTGGGTATTGGTATTTGTTTGGGACTCATACGTATGCTGGAAACTGTCCTGGAAGTTGGTATTGGCATCTATATGGAACTCTTACATATGCAGGAAACTGTCCTAAAAGTGGGTATTGGCATTTGTTTGGGGTTCATACATACGCAAGAAACTGCCCTGGAAGTGGGTATTGGCATTTGTTTAGGACTCATACATACACAGGAAACTGTCCTGGAAGTGGGTATTGGGATTTGTTTGGGACTCGGACATATGCTGGAAACTGTCCTGGAAGTGGGTATTGGCATTTGTTTGAGACTCATACATACGTAGGAAACTGTCCTGGAAATGGGTATTGGCATTTCTTTGGGACTCATACATACGAAGGAAACTGTCTTGAAGTGGGTATTGGTATTTGTTTGGGACTCATACGTACGCAGGAATCTGTCCTGGAAGTGGGCTTTGGTATTTGTTTGGGACTCATACATACACAGGAAACTGTCCTGGAAGACGGTGTTGGCATTTGTTTGGGACTCATACATTCGCAGGCAACTGTCCTGGAAGTGGGTATTGGCATTTGTTTGGAACTCATACATACGCAGGAAACTGTCTTGGAAGAGGGTATTGGTATTTATTTGGAACATTTACATATGCAGGAAACTATCCTAAAAGTGGGTATTGGGATTTGTTTGGGACTCATACATACACAGGAAACTGTCCTGGAAGTGGGTATTGGCATTTGTTTGAGACTCACACATATGCAGGAAACTGTCCTGGAAGTGGGTATTGGCATTTGTTTGGGACTCATACATATGCAGGAAACTGTCCTGGAAGTGTGTATTGGCATTTGTTTGGGACTCATACGTACGCAGGAAACTGTCCTGGAAGTCGGTATTGGCATCTATTTGGAAGTCTTACATATGTAGGAAACTGTCCTAAAAGCCGGTATTGGCATTTGTTTGGAGCTCACACATATGCAGAAAACTGTCCTGGAAGTGGGTGTTGGCATTTATTTGGGATTCATTCATATGCCGGAAACTGTCCTGGAAGTGGGTATTGGCATTAGTTTGGGACTCATACATACTTAGGAAAGTGTCCTGGAAGTGGGTATTGGCATTTGTTTGATACTCCTACATATGCAGGAAACTGTCCTGTAAGTGGGTATTGGCATTTGTTTGAGACTCATACATATGCAGGAAACTGTCCTGGAATTGGGCTTTGGTATTTGTTTGGGACTCATACATACACAGGAAACTGTCCTGGAAGTGGGTATTGGCATTTGTTTGAGACTCATACATACGCAGGAAACTGTCCTGGAAGTGGGTATTGGCAACTATTTGGAACTCTTACATATGCAGGAAACTGTCCTAAAAGTGGGTATTGACATTTGTTTGTGACTGATACATATGGAGGAAATTGTCCTGGAAGTGGGCATTGGCATTTGTTTGGGACTCATACATATGCAGGAAACTGTCCTGGAAGTGGGTATTGGCATTTGTTTGGGACTCATACATATGCAGGAAACTGTCCTGGAAGTGGGTATTGGCATTTGTTTGAGACTCATACATATGCAGGCAACTGTCCTGGAAGTGGGTTTTGGCATTTGTTTGGAACTCATACATACGCAGGAAACTGTCTTGGAAGTGGGTATTGGTATTTATTTGAAACATTTACATATGAAGGAAACTGTCCTAAAAGTGGGTATTGGGATTTGTTTGGGACTCATACATACACAGGAAACTGTCCTGGAAGTGGGAATTGGCATTTGTTTGAGACTCATACATATGCAGTAAACTGTCCTGGAAGTGGGTATTGGCATTTGTTTGGGACTCATACATATGCAGGAAACTGTCCTGGAAGTGGGTAATGGCATTTGTTTGGGACTCATACGTACGCAGGAAACTGTCCTGGAAGTCGGTACTGGCATCTATTTGGAAGTCTTACATATGTATGAAACTGTCCTAACAGCTGGTATTGGCATTTGTTTGGAGCTCAGACATATGCAGGAAACTGTCCTGGAAGTGGGTGTTGGCATTTATTTGGGATTCATTCATATGCCGGAAACTGTCCTGGAAGTGGGTATTGGCATTTGTTTGGGACTCATACATACTTAGGAAAGTGTCCTGGAAGTGGGTATTGGCATTTGTTTGATACTCCTACATATGCAGGAAACTGTCCTGGAAGTGGGTATTGGCATTTGTTTGAGACTCATACATATGCAGGAAACTGTCCTGGAAGTGGGCTTTGGTATTTGTTTGGGACTCATACATACACAGGAAACTGTCCTGGAAGTGGGTATTGGCATTTGTTTGAGACTCATACATACGCAGGAAACTGTCCAGGAAGACGGTGTTGACATTTGTTTGGGACTCATACATTCGCAGGAAACTGTCTTGGAAGTGGGTATTGGCATTTGTTTGGGACTCATACATACGCAGGAAACTGTCCTGGAAGTGTTTATTGGCATCTATTTGGAACTCTTACATATGCAGGAAACTGTACTAAAACTGGGTATTGACATTTGTATAGGACTCATACGTATGCAGGAAACTGTCCTGGAAGTGGGTATTGGCATTTGTTTGGAACTCTTACATATGCAGTAAACTGTCTTGGAAGTGGATATTGGTATTTGTTTGGAGCTCATGCATACGCAGGAAACTGTCCTGGAAGTGGGTATTGGCATTTGTTTGGGACTCATACATACTTAGGAAATTGTCCTGGAAGTGGGTATTGGCATTTGTTTGAGACTCATACATACGCAGGAAACTGTCCTGGAAGTGGGTATTGGCATTTGTTTGGAACTCATACATATGCAGGAAACTGTCTTGGAAGTGGGTATTGGTATTTATTTGGAACTCTTACAGATGCAGGAAACTGTCCTGTAAGTAGGTATTGGCATTTGTTTGGGACTCATACATACGCAGGAAACTGTCCTGGAAGTGGGCATTGGAATTTGTTTGGGACTCATACATATGCAGGAAACTGTCCTGTAAGTGGGTATTGGCATTTGTTTGGGACTCATACATACGCAGGTAACTGTCCTGGAAGTGGTTATTGGCATTTGTTTGGGACTCATACATTCGCAGGAAACTGTCCTGGAGGTGGGTATTGGCATCTATTTCGAACTCTTACATATGCAGGAAACTGTCCTAAAAGTGGTTATTGGCATTTGTTTGGGATTCATACATACGCAGGAAACTGTCCTGGAAGTGGGTATTGGCATTTGTTTAGGACTCATACATACACAGGAAACTGTCCAGGAAGTGGGTATTGGGATTTGTTTGGGACTCATACATACGCAAGAATCTGTCCTGGAAGTGGGTATTAGCATTTGTTTGAGACTCATACATACGCAGGAAACTGTCCTGAAAGAGGGAATTGGCATTTGTTTGGGACTGATACATACGCAGGAAACTGTCCTGGAAGTGGGTATTGGCATTTGTTTGGGACTCATACATTCGCTGGAAACTGTCCTGGAGGTGGGTATTGGCATCTATTTGGAACTCTTACATATGCAAGGAAACTGTCCTAAAAGTGGGTATTGGCATTAGTTTGGGGTTCATACATACGCAGGAAACTGCCCTGGAAGTGGGTATTGGCATTTGTTTAGGACTCATACATACACAGGAAACTGTCCTGGAAGTGGGTATTGGGATTTGTTTGGGACTCATACATACTTATGAATGTGTCCTGGAAGTGGGTATTGGCATTTGTTTGATACTCCTACATATGCAGGAAACTGTCCTGGAAGTGGGTATTGGCATTTGTTAGAGACTCATACATATGCAGGAAACTGTCCTGGAAGTGGGCTTTGGTATTGGTTTGGGACTCATACATACACAGGAAACTGTCCTGGAAGTGGGTATTGGCATTTGTTTGAGACACATACATACGCAGGAAACTGTCCTGGAAGACGGTGTTGACATTTGTTTGGGACTCATACATACTTAGGAAAGTGTCCTGGAAGTGGGTATTGGCATTTGTTTGGGACTCATACATACGCAGGAAACTGTCCTGGAAGTGGGTATTGGCATCTATTTGGAACTCTTACATTTGCAGGAAACTGTACTAAAAGTGGGTATTGACATTTGTATAGGACTCATACATATGCAGGAAACTGTCCTGGAAGTGGGTATTGGCATTTGTTTGGAACTCTTACATATGCAGGAAACTGTCTTGGAAGTGGATATTGGTATTTGTTTGGAGCTCAGGCATACGCAGGAAACTGTCCTGGAATTGGGTATTGGCATTTGTTTGGGACTCATACATACTTAGGAAAGTGTCCTGGAAGTGGGTATTGGCATTTGTTTGGGACTCATACATTCGCAGGAAACTGTCCTGGAGGTGGGTATTGGCATCTATTTGGAACTCTTACATATGCAGGAAACTGTCCTAAAAGTGGGTATTGGCATTTGTTTGGGGTTCATACATACGCAGGAAACTGCCCTGGAAGTGGGTATTGGCTTTTGTTTAGGACTCATACATACAGAAGAAACTGTCTTGGAAGTGGGTATTGGTATTTATTTGGAACTCTTACATATGCAGGAAACTGTCCTGTAAGTGGGTATTGGCATTTGTTTGGGACTCATACATATGCAGGAAACTGTCCTGGAAGTGGGTATTGGCATTTGTTTGGTACTCATACGTACGCAGGAAACTGTCCTGGAAGTCGGTACTGGCATCTATTTGGAAGTCTTACATATGTATGAAACTGTCCTAACAGCTGGTATTGGCATTTGTTTGGAGCTCACACATATGCAGGAAACTGTCCTGGAAGTGGGTGTTGGCATTTATTTGGGATTCATTCATATGCCGGAAACTGTCCAGGAAGTGGGTATTGGCATTTGTTTGGGACTCATACATACTTAGGAAAGTGTCCTGGAAGTGGGTATTGGCATTTGTTTGATACTCCTACATATGCAGGAAACTGTCCTGGAAGTGGGTATTGGCATTTGTTTGAGACTCATACATATGCAGGAAACTGTCCTGGAAGTGGGCTTTGGTATTTGTTTGGGACTCATACATACACAGGAAACTGTCCTGGAAGTGGGTATTGGCATTTGTTTGAGACTCATACATACGCAGGAAACTGTCCTGGAAGACGGTGTTGACATTTGTTTGGGACTCATACATTCGCAGGAAACTGTCTTGGAAGTGGGTATTGGCATTTGTTTGGGACTCATACATACGCAGGAAACTGTCCTGGAAGTGTTTATTGGCATCTATTTGGAACTCTTACATATGCAGGAAACTGTACTAAAACTGGGTATTGACATTTGTATAGGACTCATACGTATGCAGGAAACTGTCCTTGAAGTGGGTATTGGCATTTGTTTGGAACTCTTACATATGCAGTAAACTGTCTTGGAAGTGGATATTGGTATTTGTTTGGAGCTCATGCATACGCAGGAAACTGTCCTGGAAGTGGGTATTGGCATTTGTTTGGGACTCATACATACTTAGGAAATTGTCCTGGAAGTGGGTATTGGCATTTGTTTCAGACTCATACATACGCAGGAAACTGTCCTGGAAGTGGGTATTGGCATTTGTTTGGAACTCATACATATGCAGGAAACTGTCTTGGAAGTGGGTATTGGTATTTATTTGGAACTCTTACAGATGCAGGAAACTGTCCTGTTAGTAGGTATTGGCATTTGTTTGGGACTCATACATACGCAGGAAACTGTCCTGGAAGTGGGCATTGGAATTTGTTTGGGACTCATACATATGCAGGAAACTGTCCTGTAAGTGGGTATTGGCATTTGTTTGGGACTCATACATACGCAGGTAACTGTCCTGGAAGTGGTTATTGGCATTTGTTTGGGACTCATACATTCGCAGGAAACTGTCCTGGAGGTGGGTATTGGCATCTATTTCGAACTCTTACATATGCAGGAAACTGTCCTAAAAGTGGTTATTGGCATTTGTTTGGGATTCATACATACGCAGGAAACTGTCCTGGAAGTGGGTATTGGCATTTGTTTAGGACTCATACATACACAGGAAACTGTCCAGGAAGTGGGTATTGGGATTTGTTTGGGACTCATACATACGCAAGAATCTGTCCTGGAAGTGGGTATTAACATTTGTTTGAGACTCATACATACGCAGGAAACTGTCCTGAAAGAGGGAATTGGCATTTGTTTGGGACTGATACATACGCAGGAAACTGTCCTGGAAGTGGGTATTGGCATTTGTTTGGGACTCATACATTCGCTGGAAACTGTCCTGGAGGTGGGTATTGGCATCTATTTGGAACTCTTACATATGCAAGGAAACTGTCCTAAAAGTGGGTATTGGCATTAGTTTGGGGTTCATACATACGCAGGAAACTGCCCTGGAAGTGGGTACTGGCATTTGTTTAGGACTCATACATACACAGGAAACTGTCCTGGAAGTGGGTATTGGGATTTGTTTGGGACTCATACATACTTATGAATGTGTCCTGGAAGTGGGTATTGGCATTTGTTTGATACTCCTACATATGCTGGAAACTGTCCTGGAAGTGGGTATTGGCATTTGTTAGAGACTCATACATATGCAGGATACTGTCCTGGAAGTGGGCTTTGGTATTGGTTTGGGACTCATACATACACAGGAAACTGTCCTGGAAGTGGGTATTGGCATTTGTTTGAGACACATACATACGCAGGAAACTGTCCTGGAAGACGGTGTTGACATTTGTTTGGGACTCATACATACTTAGGAAAGTGTCCTGGAAGTGGGTATTGGCATTTGTTTGGGACTCATACATACGCAGGAAACTGTCCTGGAAGTGGGTATTGGCATCTATTTGGAACTCTTACATTTGCAGGAAACTGTACTAAAAGTGGGTATTGACATTTGTATAGGACTCATACATATGCAGGAAACTGTCCTGGAAGTGGGTATTGGCATTTGTTTGGAACTCTTACATATGCAGGAAACTGTCTTGGAAGTGGATATTGGTATTTGTTTGGAGCTCAGGCATACGCAGGAAACTGTCCTGGAAGTGGGTATTGGCATTTGTTTGGGACTCATACATACTTAGGAAAGTGTCCTGGAAGTGGGTATTGGCATTTGTTTGGGACTCATACATTCGCAGGAAACTGTCCTGGAGGTGGGTATTGGCATCTATTTGGAACTCTTACATATGCAGGAAACTGTCCTAAAAGTGGGTATTGGCATTTGTTTGGGGTTCATACATATGCAGGAAACTGCCCTGGAAGTGGGTATTGGCTTTTGTTTAGGACTCATACATACAGAAGAAACTGTCTTGGAAGTGGGTATTGGTATTTATTTGGAACTCTTACATATGCAGGAAACTGTCCTGTAAGTGGGTATTGGCATTTGTTTGGGACTCATACATACGCAGGAAACTGTCCTGGAAGTGGACATTGGAATTTGTTTGGGACTCATACATATGCAGGAAACTGTCCTGTAAGTGGGTATTGGCATTTGTTTGGGACTCATACATACGCAGGAAACTGTCCTGGAAGTGGGTATTGGCATTTGTTTGGGACTCATACATTCGCAGGAAACTGTCCTGGAGGTGGGTATTGGCATCTATTTCGAACTCTTACTAATGCTGGAAAGTGTCCTAAAAGTGGGTATTGGCATTTGTTTGGGACTCATACATATGCAGGAAACTGTCCTGGAAGTGTGTATTGGCATTTGTTTGGGACTCATACGTACACAGGAAACTGTCCTGGAAGTCGGTATTGGCATCTATTTGGAAGTCTTACATATGTAGGAAACTGTCCTAAAAGCCGGTATTGGCATTTGTTTGGAGCTCACACATATGCAGGAAACTGTCCTGGAAGTGGGTGTTGGCATTTATTTGGGATTCATTCATATGCCGGAAACTGTCCTGGAAGTGGGTATTGGCATTAGTTTGGGACTCATACATACTTAGGAAAGTGTCCTGGAAGTGGGTATTGGCATTTGTTTGATACTCCTACATATGCAGGAAACTGTCCTGTAAGTGGGTATTGGCATTTGTTTGAGACTCATACATATGCAGGAAACTGTCCTGGAAGTGGGCTTTGGTATTTGTTTGGGACTCATACATACACAGGAAACTGTCCTGGAAGTGGGTATTGGCATTTGTTTGAGACTCATACATACGCAGGAAACTGTCCTGGAAGTGGGTATTGGCATCTATTTGGAACTCTTACATATGCAGGAAACTGTCCTAAAAGTGGGTATTGACATTTGTTTGCGACTGATACATATGGAGGAAATTGTCCTGGAAGTGGGCATTGGCATTTGTTTGGGACTCATACATATGCAGGAAACTGTCCTGGAAGTGGGTATTGGCATTTGTTTGGGACTCATACATACACAGGAAACTGTCCTGGAAGTGGGTATTGGCATTTGTTTGAGACTCATACATATGCAGGCAACTGTCCTGGAAGTGGGTTTTGGCATTTGTTTGGAACTCATACATACGCAGGAAACTGTCTTGGAAGTGGGTATTGGTATTTATTTGAAACATTTACATATGCAGGAAACTGTCCTAAAAGTGGGTATTGGGATTTGTTTGGGACTCATACATACACAGGAAACTGTCCTGGAGGTGGGAATTGGCATTTGTTTGAGACTCATACATATGCAGGAAACTGTCCTGGAAGTGGGTATTGGCATTTGTTTGGGACTCATACATATGCAGGAAACTGTCCTGGAAGTGGGTATTGGCATTTGTTTGGGACTCATACGTACGCAGGAAACTGTCCTGGAAGTCGGTACTGGCATCTATTTGGAAGTCTTACATATGTAGGAAACTGTCCTAAAAGCTGGTATTGGCATTTGTTTGGAGCTCACACATATGCAGGAAACTGTCCTGGAAGTGGGTGTTGGCATTTATTTGGCATTCATTCATATGCCGGAAACTGTCCAGGAAGTGGGTATAGGCATTTGTTTGGGACTCATACATACTTAGGAAAATGTCCTGGAAGTGGGTATTGGCATTTGTTTGATACTCCTACATATGCAGGAAACTGTCCTGGAAGTGGGTTTTGGCATTTGTTTGAGACTCATACATATGCAGGAAACTGTCCTGGAAGTGGGCTTTGGTATTTGTTTGGGACTCATACATACACAGGAAACTGTCCTGGAAGTGGGTATTGGCATTTGTTTGAGACTCATACATACGCAGGAAACTGTCCTGGAAGACGGTTTTGACATTTGTTTGGGACTCATACATTCGCAGGAAACTGTCTTGGAAGTGGGTATTGGCATTTGTTTGGGACTCATACATACGCAGGAAACTGTCCTGGAAGTGTTTATTGGCATCTATTTGGAACTCTTTCATATGTAGGAAACTGTCCTAAAAGTGGGTATTGAGATTTGTTTGGGACTGGTACATATGGAGGAAATTGTCCTGGAAGTGGGCATTGGCATTTGTTTGGGACTCATACATATGTAGGAAAGTGTCCTGGAAGTGGGTATTGGCATTTGTTTGGGACTCATACATACGCAGGAAACTGTCCTGGAAGTGGGCATTGGAATTTGTTTGGGACTCATACATATGCAGGAAACTGTCCTGTAAGTGGGTATTGGCATTTGTTTGGGACTCATACATACGCAGGTAACTGTCCTGGAAGTGGTTATTGGCATTTGTTTGGGACTCATACATTCGCAGGAAACTGTCCTGGAGGTGGGTATTGGCATCTATTTCGAACTCTTACATATGCAGGAAACTGTCCTAAAAGTGGTTATTGGCATTTGTTTGGGATTCATACATACGCAGGAAACTGTCCTGGAAGTGGGTATTGGCATTTGTTTAGGACTCATACATACACAGGAAACTGTCCAGGAAGTGGGTATTGGGATTTGTTTGGGACTCATACATACGCAAGAATCTGTCCTGGAAGTGGGTATTAGCATTTGTTTGAGACTCATACATACGCAGGAAACTGTCCTGAAAGAGGGAATTGGCATTTGTTTGGGACTGATACATACGCAGGAAACTGTCCTGGAAGTGGGTATTGGCATTTGTTTGGGACTAATACATACGCTGGAAACTGTCCTGGAGGTGGGTATTGGCATCTATTTGGAACTCTTACATATGCAAGGAAACTGTCCTAAAAGTGGGTATTGGCATTAGTTTGGGGTTCATACATACGCAGGAAACTGCCCTGGAAGTGGGTATTGGCATTTGTTTAGGACTCATACATACACAGGAAACTGTCCTGGAAGTGGGTATTGGGATTTGTTTGGGACTCATACATACTTATGAATGTGTCCTGGAAGTGGGTATTGGCATTTGTTTGATACTCCTACATATGCTGGAAACTGTCCTGGAAGTGGGTATTGGCATTTGTTAGAGACTCATACATATGCAGGAAACTGTCCTGGAAGTGGGCTTTGGTATTGGTTTGGGACTCATACATACACAGGAAACTGTCCTGGAAGTGGGTATTGGCATTTGTTTGAGACACATACATACGCAGGAAACTGTCCTGGAAGACGGTGTTGACATTTGTTTGGGACTCATACATACTTAGGAAAGTGTCCTGGAAGTGGGTATTGGCATTTGTTTGGGACTCATACATACGCAGGAAACTGTCCTGGAAGTGGGTATTGGCATCTATTTGGAACTCTTACATTTGCAGGAAACTGTACTAAAAGTGGGTATTGACATTTGTATAGGACTCATACATATGCAGGAAACTGTCCTGGAAGTGGGTATTGGCATTTGTTTGGAACTCTTACATATGCAGGAAACTGTCTTGGAAGTGGATATTGGTATTTGTTTGGAGCTCAGGCATACGCAGGAAACTGTCCTGGAATTGGGTATTGGCATTTGTTTGGGACTCATACATACTTAGGAAAGTGTCCTGGAAGTGGGTATTGGCATTTGTTTGGGACTCATACATTCGCAGGAAACAGTCCTGGAGGTGGGTATTGGCATCTATTTGGAACTCTTACATATGCAGGAAACTGTCCGAAAAGTGGGTATTGGCATTTGTTTGGGGTTCATACATACGCAGGAAACTGCCCTGGAAGTGGGTATTGGCTTTTGTTTAGGACTCATACATACAGAAGAAACTGTCTTGGAAGTGGGTATTGGTATTTATTTGGAACTCTTACATATGCAGGAAACTGTCCTGTAAGTGGGTATTGGCATTTGTTTGGGACTCATACATATGCAGGAAACTGTCCTGGAAGTGGGTATTGGCATTTGTTTGGTACTCATACGTACGCAGGAAACTGTCCTGGAAGTCGGTACTGGCATCTATTTGGAAGTCTTACATATGTATGAAACTGTCCTAACAGCTGGTATTGGCATTTGTTTGGAGCTCACACATATGCAGGAAACTGTCCTGGAAGTGGGTATTGGGATTTGTTTGGGACTCATACATACGCAAGAATCTGTCCTGGAAGTGGGTATTAGCATTTGTTTGAGACTCATACATACGCAGGAAACTGTCCTGAAAGAGGGAATTGGCATTTGTTTGGGACTGATACATACGCAGGAAACTGTCCTGGAAGTGGGTATTGGCATTTGTTTGGGACTCATACATTCGCTGGAAACTGTCCTGGAGGTGGGTATTGGCATCTATTTGGAACTCTTACATATGCAAGGAAACTGTCCTAAAAGTGGGTATTGGCATTAGTTTGGGGTTCATACATACGCAGGAAACTGCCCTGGAAGTGGGTACTGGCATTTGTTTAGGACTCATACATACACAGGAAACTGTCCTGGAAGTGGGTATTGGGATTTGTTTGGGACTCATACATACTTATGAATGTGTCCTGGAAGTGGGTATTGGCATTTGTTTGATACTCCTACATATGCTGGAAACTGTCCTGGAAGTGGGTATTGGCATTTGTTAGAGACTCATACATATGCAGGATACTGTCCTGGAAGTGGGCTTTGGTATTGGTTTGGGACTCATACATACACAGGAAACTGTCCTGGAAGTGGGTATTGGCATTTGTTTGAGACACATACATACGCAGGAAACTGTCCTGGAAGACGGTGTTGACATTTGTTTGGGACTCATACATACTTAGGAAAGTGTCCTGGAAGTGGGTATTGGCATTTGTTTGGGACTCATACATACGCAGGAAACTGTCCTGGAAGTGGGTATTGGCATCTATTTGGAACTCTTACATTTGCAGGAAACTGTACTAAAAGTGGGGTATTGACATTTGTATAGGACTCATACATATGCAGGAAACTGTCCTGGAAGTGGGTATTGGCATTTGTTTGGAACTCTTACATATGCAGGAAACTGTCTTGGAAGTGGATATTGGTATTTGTTTGGAGCTCAGGCATACGCAGGAAACTGTCCTGGAAGTGGGTATTGGCATTTGTTTGGGACTCATACATACTTAGGAAAGTGTCCTGGAAGTGGGTATTGGCATTTGTTTGGGACTCATACATTCGCAGGAAACTGTCCTGGAGGTGGGTATTGGCATCTATTTGGAACTCTTACATATGCAGGAAACTGTCCTAAAAGTGGGTATTGGCATTTGTTTGGGGTTCATACATATGCAGGAAACTGCCCTGGAAGTGGGTATTGGCTTTTGTTTAGGACTCATACATACAGAAGAAACTGTCTTGGAAGTGGGTATTGGTATTTATTTGGAACTCTTACATATGCAGGAAACTGTCCTGTAAGTGGGTATTGGCATTTGTTTGGGACTCATACATACGCAGGAAACTGTCCTGGAAGTGGACATTGGAATTTGTTTGGGACTCATACATATGCAGGAAACTGTCCTGTAAGTGGGTATTGGCATTTGTTTGGGACTCATACATACGCAGGAAACTGTCCTGGAAGTGGGTATTGGCATTTGTTTGGGACTCATACATTCGCAGGAAACTGTCCTGGACGTGGGTATTGGCATCTATTTCGAACTCTTACTAATGCTGGAAAGTGTCCTAAAAGTGGGTATTGGCATTTGTTTGGGACTCATACATATGCAGGAAACTGTCCTGGAAGTGTGTATTGGCATTTGTTTGGGACTCATACGTACACAGGAAACTGTCCTGGAAGTCGGTATTGGCATCTATTTGGAAGTCTTACATATGTAGGAAACTGTCCTAAAAGCCGGTATTGGCATTTGTTTGGAGCTCACACATATGCAGGAAACTGTCCTGGAAGTGGGTGTTGGCATTTATTTGGGATTCATTCATATGCCGGAAACTGTCCTGGAAGTGGGTATTGGCATTCGTTTGGGACTCATACATACTTAGGAAAGTGTCCTGGAAGTGGGTATTGGCATTTGTTTGATACTCCTACATATGCAGGAAACTGTCCTGTAAGTGGGTATTGGCATTTGTTTGAGACTCATACATATGCAGGAAACTGTCCTGGAAGTGGGCTTTGGTATTTGTTTGGGACTCATACATACACAGGAAACTGTCCTGGAAGTGGGTATTGGCATTTGTTTGAGACTCATACATACGCAGGAAACTGTCCTGGAAGTGGGTATTGGCATCTATTTGGAACTCTTACATATGCAGGAAACTGTCCTAAAAGTGGGTATTGACATTTGTTTGCGACTGATACATATGGAGGAAATTGTCCTGGAAGTGGGCATTGGCATTTGTTTGGGACTCATACATATGCAGGAAACTGTCCTGGAAGTGGGTATTGGCATTTGTTTGGGACTCATACATACACAGGAAACTGTCCTGGAAGTGGGTATTGGCATTTGTTTGAGACTCATACATATGCAGGCAACTGTCCTGGAAGTGGGTTTTGGCATTTGTTTGGAACTCATACATACGCAGGAAACTGTCTTGGAAGTGGGTATTGGTATTTATTTGAAACATTTACATATGCAGGAAACTGTCCTAAAAGTGGGTATTGGGATTTGTTTGGGACTCATACATACACAGGAAACTGTCCTGGAGGTGGGAATTGGCATTTGTTTGAGACTCATACATATGCAGGAAACTGTCCTGGAAGTGGGTATTGGCATTTGTTTGGGACTCATACATATGCAGGAAACTGTCCTGGAAGTGGGTATTGGCATTTGTTTGGGACTCATACGTACGCAGGAAACTGTCCTGGAAGTCGGTACTGGCATCTATTTGGAAGTCTTACATATGTAGGAAACTGTCCTAAAAGCTGGTATTGGCATTTGTTTGGAGCTCACACATATGCAGGAAACTGTCCTGGAAGTGGGTGTTGGCATTTATTTGGCATTCATTCATATGCCGGAAACTGTCCAGGAAGTGGGTATAGGCATTTGTTTGGGACTCATACATACTTAGGAAAGTGTCCTGGAAGTGGGTATTGGCATTTGTTTGATACTCCTACATATGCAGGAAACTGTCCTGGAAGTGGGTTTTGGCATTTGTTTGAGACTCATACATATGCAGGAAACTGTCCTGGAAGTGGGCTTTGGTATTTGTTTGGGACTCATACATACACAGGAAACTGTCCTGGAAGTGGGTATTGGCATTTGTTTGAGACTCATACATACGCAGGAAACTGTCCTGGAAGACGGTTTTGACATTTGTTTGGGACTCATACATTCGCAGGAAACTGTCTTGGAAGTGGGTATTGGCATTTGTTTGGGACTCATACATACGCAGGAAACTGTCCTGGAAGTGTTTATTGGCATCTATTTGGAACTCTTTCATATGTAGGAAACTGTCCTAAAAGTGGGTATTGAGATTTGTTTGGGACTGGTACATATGGAGGAAATTGTCCTGGAAGTGGGCATTGGCATTTGTTTGGGACTCATACATATGTAGGAAAGTGTCCTGGAAGTGGGTATTGGCATTTGTTTGGGACTCATACATACGCAGGAAACTGTCCTGGAAGTGGGCATTGGAATTTGTTTGGGACTCATACATATGCAGGAAACTGTCCTGTAAGTGGGTATTGGCATTTGTTTGGGACTCATACATACGCAGGTAACTGTCCTGGAAGTGGTTATTGGCATTTGTTTGGGACTCATACATTCGCAGGAAACTGTCCTGGAGGTGGGTATTGGCATCTATTTCGAACTCTTACATATGCAGGAAACTGTCCTAAAAGTGGTTATTGGCATTTGTTTGGGATTCATACATACGCAGGAAACTGTCCTGGAAGTGGGTATTGGCATTTGTTTAGGACTCATACATACACAGGAAACTGTCCAGGAAGTGGGTATTGGGATTTGTTTGGGACTCATACATACGCAAGAATCTGTCCTGGAAGTGGGTATTAGCATTTGTTTGAGACTCATACATACGCAGGAAACTGTCCTGAAAGAGGGAATTGGCATTTGTTTGGGACTGATACATACGCAGGAAACTGTCCTGGAAGTGGGTATTGGCATTTGTTTGGGACTAATACATACGCTGGAAACTGTCCTGGAGGTGGGTATTGGCATCTATTTGGAACTCTTACATATGCAAGGAAACTGTCCTAAAAGTGGGTATTGGCATTAGTTTGGGGTTCATACATACGCAGGAAACTGCCCTGGAAGTGGGTATTGGCATTTGTTTAGGACTCATACATACACAGGAAACTGTCCTGGAAGTGGGTATTGGGATTTGTTTGGGACTCATACATACTTATGAATGTGTCCTGGAAGTGGGTATTGGCATTTGTTTGATACTCCTACATATGCTGGAAACTGTCCTGGAAGTGGGTATTGGCATTTGTTAGAGACTCATACATATGCAGGAAACTGTCCTGGAAGTGGGCTTTGGTATTGGTTTGGGACTCATACATACACAGGAAACTGTCCTGGAAGTGGGTATTGGCATTTGTTTGAGACACATACATACGCAGGAAACTGTCCTGGAAGACGGTGTTGACATTTGTTTGGGACTCATACATACTTAGGAAAGTGTCCTGGAAGTGGGTATTGGCATTTGTTTGGGACTCATACATACGCAGGAAACTGTCCTGGAAGTGGGTATTGGCATCTATTTGGAACTCTTACATTTGCAGGAAACTGTACTAAAAGTGGGTATTGACATTTGTATAGGACTCATACATATGCAGGAAACTGTCCTGGAAGTGGGTATTGGCATTTGTTTGGAACTCTTACATATGCAGGAAACTGTCTTGGAAGTGGATATTGGTATTTGTTTGGAGCTCAGGCATACGCAGGAAACTGTCCTGGAATTGGGTATTGGCATTTGTTTGGGACTCATACATACTTAGGAAAGTGTCCTGGAAGTGGGTATTGGCATTTGTTTGGGACTCATACATTCGCAGGAAACAGTCCTGGAGGTGGGTATTGGCATCTATTTGGAACTCTTACATATGCAGGAAACTGTCCGAAAAGTGGGTATTGGCATTTGTTTGGGGTTCATACATACGCAGGAAACTGCCCTGGAAGTGGGTATTGGCTTTTGTTTAGGACTCATACATACAGAAGAAACTGTCTTGGAAGTGGGTATTGGTATTTATTTGGAACTCTTACATATGCAGGAAACTGTCCTGTAAGTGGGTATTGGCATTTGTTTGGGACTCATACATATGCAGGAAACTGTCCTGGAAGTGGGTATTGGCATTTGTTTGGTACTCATACGTACGCAGGAAACTGTCCTGGAAGTCGGTACTGGCATCTATTTGGAAGTCTTACATATGTATGAAACTGTCCTAACAGCTGGTATTGGCATTTGTTTGGAGCTCACACATATGCAGGAAACTGTCCTGGAAGTGGGTGTTGGCATTTATTTGGGATTCATTCATATGCCGGAAACTGTCCAGGAAGTGGGTATTGGCATTTGTTTGGGACTCATACATACTTAGGAAAGTGTCCTGGAAGTGGGTATTGGCATTTGTTTGATACTCCTACATATGCAGGAAACTGTCCTGGAAGTGGGTATTGGCATTTGTTTGAGACTCATACATATGCAGGAAACTGTCCTGGAAGTGGGCTTTGGTATTTGTTTGGGACTCATACATACACAGGAAACTGTCCTGGAAGTGGGTATTGGCATTTGTTTGAGACTCATACATACGCAGGAAACTGTCCTGGAAGACGGTGTTGACATTTGTTTGGGACTCATACATTCGCAGGAAACTGTCTTGGAAGTGGGTATTGGCATTTGTTTGGGACTCATACATACGCAGGAAACTGTCCTGGAAGTGTTTATTGGCATCTATTTGGAACTCTTACATATGCAGGAAACTGTACTAAAACTGGGTATTGACATTTGTATAGGACTCATACGTATGCAGGAAACTGTCCTGGAAGTGGGTATTGGCATTTGTTTGGAACTCTTACATATGCAGTAAACTGTCTTGGAAGTGGATATTGGTATTTGTTTGGAGCTCATGCATACGCAGGAAACTGTCCTGGAAGTGGGTATTGGCATTTGTTTGGGACTCATACATACTTAGGAAATTGTCCTGGAAGTGGGTATTGGCATTTGTTTGAGACTCATACATACGCAGGAAACTGTCCTGGAAGTGGGTATTGGCATTTGTTTGGAACTCATACATATGCAGGAAACTGTCTTGGAAGTGGGTATTGGTATTTATTTGGAACTCTTACAGATGCAGGAAACTGTCCTGTAAGTAGGTATTTGCATTTGTTTGGGACTCATACATACGCAGGAAACTGTCCTGGAAGTGGGCATTGGAATTTGTTTGGGACTCATACATATGCAGGAAACTGTCCTGTAAGTGGGTATTGGCATTTGTTTGGGACTCATACATACGCAGGTAACTGTCCTGGAAGTGGTTATTGGCATTTGTTTGGGACTCATACATTCGCAGGAAACTGTCCTGGAGGTGGGTATTGGCATCTATTTCGAACTCTTACATATGCAGGAAACTGTCCTAAAAGTGGTTATTGGCATTTGTTTGGGATTCATACATACGCAGGAAACTGTCCTGGAAGTGGGTATTGGCATTTGTTTAGGACTCATACATACACAGGAAACTGTCCAGGAAGTGGGTATTGGGATTTGTTTGGGACTCATACATACGCAAGAATCTGTCCTGGAAGTGGGTATTAGCATTTGTTTGAGACTCATACATACGCAGGAAACTGTCCTGAAAGAGGGAATTGGCATTTGTTTGGGACTGATACATACGCAGGAAACTGTCCTGGAAGTGGGTATTGGCATTTGTTTGGGACTCATACATTCGCTGGAAACTGTCCTGGAGGTGGGTATTGGCATCTATTTGGAACTCTTACATATGCAAGGAAACTGTCCTAAAAGTGGGTATTGGCATTAGTTTGGGGTTCATACATACGCAGGAAACTGCCCTGGAAGTGGGTATTGGCATTTGTTTAGGACTCATACATACACAGGAAACTGTCCTGGAAGTGGGTATTGGGATTTGTTTGGGACTCATACATACTTATGAATGTGTCCTGGAAGTGGGTATTGGCATTTGTTTGATACTCCTACATATGCTGGAAACTGTCCTGGAAGTGGGTATTGGCATTTGTTAGAGACTCATACATATGCAGGAAACTGTCCTGGAAGTGGGCTTTGGTATTGGTTTGGGACTCATACATACACAGGAAACTGTCCTGGAAGTGGGTATTGGCATTTGTTTGAGACACATACATACGCAGGAAACTGTCCTGGAAGACGGTGTTGACATTTGTTTGGGACTCATACATACTTAGGAAAGTGTCCTGGAAGTGGGTATTGGCATTTGTTTGGGACTCATACATACGCAGGAAACTGTCCTGGAAGTGGGTATTGGCATCTATTTGGAACTCTTACATTTGCAGGAAACTGTACTAAAAGTGGGTATTGACATTTGTATAGGACTCATACATATGCAGGAAACTGTTCTGGAAGTGGGTATTGGCATTTGTTTGGAACTCTTACATATGCAGGAAACTGTCTTGGAAGTGGATATTGGTATTTGTTTGGAGCTCAGGCATACGCAGGAAACTGTCCTGGAAGTGGGTATTGGCATTTGTTTGGGACTCATACATACTTAGGAAAGTGTCCTGGAAGTGGGTATTGGCATTTGTTTGGGACTCATACATTCGCAGGAAACTGTCCTGGAGGTGGGTATTGGCATCTATTTGGAACTCTTACATATGCAGGAAACTGTCCTAAAAGTGGGTATTGGCATTTGTTTGGGGTTAATACATACGCAGGAAACTGCCCTGGAAGTGGGTATTGGCTTTTGTTTAGGACTCATACATACAGAAGAAACTGTCTTGGAAGTGGGTATTGATATTTATTTGGAACTCTTACATATGCAGGAAACTGTCCTGTAAGTGGGTATTGGCATTTGTTTGGGACTCATACATACGCAGGAAACTGTCCTGGAAGTGGACATTGGAATTTGTTTGGGACTCATACATATGCAGGAAACTGTCCTGTAAGTGGGTATTGGCATTTGTTTGGGACTCATACATACGCAGGAAACTGTCCTGGAAGTGGGTATTGGCATTTGTTTGGGACTCATACATTCGCAGGAAACTGTCCTGGAGGTGGGTATTGGCATCTATTTCGAACTCTTACTAATGCTGGAAAGTGTCCTAAAAGTGGGTATTGGCATTTGTTTGGGACTCATACATATGCAGGAAACTGTCCTGGAAGTGTGTATTGGCATTTGTTTGGGACTCATACGTACACAGGAAACTGTCCTGGAAGTCGGTATTGGCATCTATTTGGAAGTCTTACATATGTAGGAAACTGTCCTAAAAGCCGGTATTGGCATTTGTTTGGAGCTCACACATATGCAGGAAACTGTCCTGGAAGTGGGTGTTGGCATTTATTTGGGATTCATTCATATGCCGGAAACTGTCCTGGAAGTGGGTATTGGCATTAGTTTGGGACTCATACATACTTAGGAAAGTGTCCTGGAAGTGGGTATTGGCATTTGTTTGATACTCCTACATATGCAGGAAACTGTCCTGTAAGTGGGTATTGGCATTTGTTTGAGACTCATACATATGCAGGAAACTGTCCTGGAAGTGGGCTTTGGTATTTGTTTGGGACTCATACATACACAGGAAACTGTCCTGGAAGTGGGTATTGGCATTTGTTTGAGACTCATACATACGCAGGAAACTGTCCTGGAAGTGGGTATTGGCATCTATTTGGAACTCTTACATATGCAGGAAACTGTCCTAAAAGTGGGTATTGACATTTGTTTGCGACTGATACATATGGAGGAAATTGTCCTGGAAGTGGGCATTGGCATTTGTTTGGGACTCATACATATGCAGGAAACTGTCCTGGAAGTGGGTATTGGCATTTGTTTGGGACTCATACATACACAGGAAACTGTCCTGGAAGTGGGTATTGGCATTTGTTTGAGACTCATACATATGCAGGCAACTGTCCTGGAAGTGGGTTTTGGCATTTGTTTGGAACTCATACATACGCAGGAAACTGTCTTGGAAGTGGGTATTGGTATTTATTTGAAACATTTACATATGCAGGAAACTGTCCTAAAAGTGGGTATTGGGATTTGTTTGGGACTCATACATACACAGGAAACTGTCCTGGAGGTGGGAATTGGCATTTGTTTGAGACTCATACATATGCAGTAAACTGTCCTGGAAGTGGGTATTGGCATTTGTTTGGGACTCATACGTACGCAGGAAACTGTCCTGGAAGTCGGTACTGGCATCTATTTGGAAGTCTTACATATGTAGGAAACTGTCCTAAAAGCTGGTATTGGCATTTGTTTGGAGCTCACACATATGCAGGAAACTGTCCTGGAAGTGGGTGTTGGCATTTATTTGGCATTCATTCATATGCCGGAAACTGTCCAGGAAGTGGGTATAGGCATTTGTTTGGGACTCATACATACTTAGGAAAGTGTCCTGGAAGTGGGTATTGGCATTTGTTTGATACTCCTACATATGCAGGAAACTGTCCTGGAAGTGGGTTTTGGCATTTGTTTGAGACTCATACATATGCAGGAAACTGTCCTGGAAGTGGGCTTTGGTATTTGTTTGGGACTCATACATACACAGGAAACTGTCCTGGAAGTGGGTATTGGCATTTGTTTGAGACTCATACATACGCAGGAAACTGTCCTGGAAGACGGTTTTGACATTTGTTTGGGACTCATACATTCGCAGGAAACTGTCTTGGAAGTGGGTATTGGCATTTGTTTGGGACTCATACATACGCAGGAAACTGTCCTGGAAGTGTTTATTGGCATCTATTTGGAACTCTTTCATATGTAGGAAACTGTCCTAAAAGTGGGTATTGAGATTTGTTTGGGACTGGTACATATGGAGGAAATTGTCCTGGAAGTGGGCATTGGCATTTGTTTGGGACTCATACATATGTAGGAAAGTGTCCTGGAAGTGGGTATTGGCATTTGTTTGGGACTCATACATACTTAGGAAACTGTCCTGGAAGTGGGTATTGGCATCTCTTTAGAACTCTTACATTTGCAGGAAACTGTACTAAAACGGGGTATTGACATTTGTATAGGACTCATACGTATGTAGGAAACTGTCCTGGAAGTGGGTATTGGCATTTGTTTGGAACTCTTACATATGCAGTAAACTGTCTTGGAAGTGGATATTGGTATTTGTTTGGAGCTCATGCATACGCAGGAAACTGTCCTGGAAGAGGGTATTGGCATTTGTTTGGGACTCATACATACTTAGGAAATTGTCCTGGAAGTGGGTATTGGCATTTGTTTGAGACTCATACATAAGCAGGAAACTGTCCTGGAAGTGGGTATTGGCATTTGTTTGGAACTCATACATATGCAGGAAACTGTCTTGGAAGTGGGTATTGGTATTTATTTGGAACTCTTACAGATGCAGGAAACTGTCCTGTAAGTAGGTATTGGCATTTGTTTGGGACTCATACATACGCAGGAAACTGTCGTGGAAGTGGGCATTGGAATTTGTTTGGGACTCATACATATGCAGGAAACTGTCCTGTAAGTGGGTTTTGGCATATTTTTGGGACTCATACATATGCAGGTAACTGTCCTGGAAGTGGTTATTGGCATTTGTTTGGGACTCATACATTCGCAGGAAACTGTCCTGGAGGTGGGTATTGGCATCTATTTCGAACTCTTACATATGCAGGAAACTGTCCTAAAAGTGGTTATTGGCATTTGTTTGGGATTCATACATATGCAGGAAACTGTCCTGGAAGTGGGTATTGGCATTTGTTTAGGACTCATACATACACAGGAAACTGTCCAGGAAGTGGGTATTGGGATTTGTTTGGGACTCATACATACGCAAGAATCTGTCCTGGAAGTGGGTATTAGCATTTGTTTGAGACTCATACATACGCAGGAAACTGTCCTGAAAGAGGGAATTGGCATTTGTTTGGGACTGATACATACGCAGGAAACTGTCCTGGAAGTGGGTATTGGCATTTGTTTGGGACTCATACATTCGCTGGAAATTGTCCTGGAGGTGGGTATTGGCATCTATTTGGAACTCTTACATATGCAAGGAAACTGTCCTAAAAGTGGGTATTGGCATTAGTTTGGGGTTCATACATACGCAGGAAACTGCCCTGGAAGTGGGTATTGGCATTTGTTTAGGACTCATACATACACAGGAAACTGTCCTGGAAGTGGGTATTGGGATTTGTTTGGGACTCATACATACTTATGAATGTGTCCTGGAAGTGGGTATTGGCATTTGTTTGATACTCCTACATATGCTGGAAACTGTCCTGGAAGTGGGTATTGGCATTTGTTTGAGACTCATACATATGCAGGAAACTGTCCTGGAAGTGGGCTTTGGTATTGGTTTGGGACTCATACATACACAGGAAACTGTCCTGGAAGTGGGTATTGGCATTTGTTTGAGACTCATACATACGCAGGAAACTGCCCTGGAAGACGGTGTTGACATTTGTTTGGGACTCATACATACTTAGGAAAGTGTCCTGGAAGTGGGTATTGGCATTTGTTTGGGACTCATACATACGCAGGAAACTGTCCTGGAAGTGGGTATTGGCATCTATTTGGAACTCTTACATTTGCAGGAAACTGTACTAAAAGTGGGTATTGACATTTGTATAGGACTCATACATATGCCGGAAACTGTCTTGGAAGTGGGTATTGGCATTTGTTTGGAACTCTTACATATGCAGGAAACTGTCTTGGAAGTGGATATTGGTATTTGTTTGGAGCTCATGCATACGCAGGAAACTGTCCTGGAAGTGGGTATTGGCATTTGTTTGGGACTCATACATACTTAGGAAAGTGTCCTGGAAGTGGGTATTGGCATTTGTTTGGGACTCATACATTCGCAGGAAACTGTCCTGGAGGTGGGTATTGGCATCTATTTGGAACTCTTACATATGCAGGAAACTGTCCTAAAAGTGGGTATTGGCATTTGTTTGGGGTTCATACATACGCAGGAAACTGCCCTGGAAGTGGGTATTGGCTTTTGTTTCGGACTCATACATACAGAAGAAACTGTCTTGGAAGTCGGTATTGGTATTTATTTGGAACTCTTACATATGCAGGAAACTGTCCTGTAAGTGGGTATTGGCATTTGTTTGGGACTCATACATACGCAGGAAACTGTCCTGGAAGTGGACATTGGAATTTGTTTGGGACTCATATATATGCAGGAAACTGTCCTGTAAGTGGGTATTGGCATTTGTTTGGGACTCATACATACGCAGAAAACTGTCCTGGAAGTGGGTATTGGCATTTGTTTGGGACTCATACATTCGCAGGAAACTGTCCTGGAGGTGGGTATTGGCATCTATTTCGAACTCTTACTAATGCTGGAAAGTGTCCTAAAAGTGGGTATTGGCATTTGTTTGGGATTCATACATACGCAGGAAACTGTCCTGGAATTGGGTATTGGCATTTGTTTAGGACTCATACATATGCAGGAAACTGTCCTGGAAGTGGGTATTGGGATTTGTTTGGGACTCATACATACGCAAGAATCTGTCCTGGAAGTGGGTATTAGCATTTGTTTGAGACTCATACATACGCAGGAAACTGTCCTGAAAGTGGGAATTGGCTTTTGTTTGGGACTGACACATACGCAGGAAACTGTCCTGGAAGAGGGTATTGGCATTTGTTTGGGACTCATACATTCGCAGGAAACTGTCCTGGAGGTGGGTATTGGCATCTATTTGGAACTCTTACATATGCAAGGAAACTGTCCTAAAAGTGGGTATTGGCATTTGTTTGGGATTCATACATACGCAGAAAACTGTCTTTGAGGTGGGTATTGGCATTTGTTTGGGACTCATACATTCGCAGGAAACTGTCCTGGAGGTGGGTATTGGCATCTATTTGGAACTCTTACATATGGAGGAAACTGTCCTAAAAGTGGGTATTGGCATTTGTTTGGGGTTCTTACATACGCAGGAAACTGCCCTGGAAGTGGGTATTGGTATTTGTTTAGGACTCATACATACACAGGAAACTGTCCTGGAAGTGGGTATTGGGATTTGTTTGGGACTCATACATATGCTGGAAACTGTCCTGGAAGTGGGTATTGGCAGTTGTTTGAGACTCATACATACGTAAGAAACTGTCCTGTAAATGGGTATTGGCATTTCTTTGGGACTCATACATATGCAGGAAACTGTCTTGAAGTGGGTATTGGTATTTGTTTGGGACTCATACGTATGCAGGAAACTGTCCTGGAAGTTGGTATTGGCATCTATTTGGAAGTCTTACATATGTAGGAAACTGTCCTAAAAGTGGGTTTTGGCATTTGTTTGGGACTCATACATACACAGGAAATTGTCGTGGAAGTGGGCTTTGGCATTTGTTTGGGACTCATACATACACAGGAAACTGTCCTGGAAGTGGGTATTGGTATTTGTTTGAGACGCATAAATATGCAAGAAACTGTCCTGAAAGTGGGTATTGGCATTTGTTTGGGCCTCATACATATGCAGGAAACTGTCCTGGAAGTGGGTTTTGGCATTTATTTGGAACTCTTACATATGCAGGAAACTGTCCTAAAAGAGGGTAATGGCATTTGTTTGGGACTCATACATACACAGGAAACTGTCCTGGAAGAGGGTGTTGGCATTTGTTTGGGACTCATACATACACAGGAAACTGTCCAGGAAGTGGGTATTGGCATTTGTTTGAGACTCATACATACGCAGGAAACTGTCCTGGAAGTGGGTATTGACATTTGTTTGCGACTGAAACATATGGAGGAAATTGTCCTGGAAGTGGGCATTGGCATTTGTTTAGGACTCATACATATGCAGGAAACTGTCCTGGAAGTGGGTATTGGCATTTGTTTGGGACTCATACATACACAGGAAACTGTCCTGGAAGTGGGTATTGGCATTTGTTTGAGACTCATACATATGCAGGCAACTGTCCTGGAAGTGGTTATTGGCATTTGTTTGGAACTCATACATATGCAGGAAACTGTCTTGGAAGAGGGTATTGGTATTTATTTGGAACAATTACATATGCAGGAACCTATCCTAAAAGTGGGTATTGGGATTTGTTTGGGACTCATACATACACAGGAAACTGTCCTGGAAGTGGGTATTGGCATTTGTTTGAGACTCATACATATGCAGGAAACTGTCCTGGAAGTGGGTATTGGCAATTGTTTGGGACTCATACATATGCAGGAATCTGTCCTGGAAGTGGGTATTGGCATTAGTTTGGGACTCATACGTATGCAGGAAACTGTCCTGGAAGTTGGTATTGGCATCTATTTTGGAAGTCTTACATATGTAGGAAACTGTCCTAAAAGCCGGTATTGGCATTTGTTTGGAGCTCACACATATGCAGGAAACTGTCCTGGAAGTGGGTGTTGGCATTTGTTTGGGACTCATACATATGCAGGAAACTGTCCTGGAAGTGGGTATTGGCATTTGTTTGGGACTCATACATACGCAGGAAACTGCCCTGGACGTGGATATTGGCATCTATTTGGAACTCTTACATATGCAGGAAACTGTCCTAAAAGTGGGTATTGAGATTTGTTTGGGACTGGTACATATGGAGGAAATTGTCCTGGAAGTGGGCATTGGCATTTGTTTGGGACTCATACATACTTAGGAAACTGTCCTGGAAGTGGGTATTGGCATCTATTTGGAACTCTTACATTTGCAGGAAACTGTACTAAAAGTGGGTATTGGCATTTGTTTAGGACTCATACATACGCAGGAAACTGTCCTGGAAGTGGGCATTGGAATTTGTTTGGGACTCATACATATGCAGGAAACTGTCCTGTAAGTGGGTATTGGCATTTGTTTGGGACTCATACATACGCAGGTAACTGTCCTGGAAGTGGTTATTGGCATTTGTTTGGGACTCATACATTCGCAGGAAACTGTCCTGGAGGTGGATATTGGCATCTATTTCGAACTCTTACATATGTAGGAAACTGTCCTAAAAGTGGGTATTGGCATTTGTTTGGGATTCATACATACGCAGGAAACTGTCTTGGAAGTGGGAATTGGCATTTGTTTAGGACTCATACATACACAGGAAACTGTCCAGGAAGTGGGTATTGGGATTTGTTTGGGACTCATACATACGCAAGAATCTGTCCTGGACATGGGTATTAGCATTTGTTTGAGACTCATACATACGCAGGACTCTGTCCTGAAAGTGGGAATTGGCATTTGTTTGGGACTGATACATATGCAGGAAACTGTCCTGGAAGTGGGTATTGGCATTTGTTTGGGACTCATACATTCGCAGGAAACTGTCCTGGAGGTGGGTATTGGCATCTATTTGGAACTCTTACATATGCAAGGAAACTGTCCTAAAAGTGGGTATTGGCATTTGTTTGGGATTCATACATACGCAGGAAACTGTCTTGGAAGTGGGTATTGGCATTTGTTTGGGACTCATACATTCGCAGAAAACTGTCCTGGAGGTGGGTATTGGCATCTATATGGAACTCTTACATATGCAGGAAACTGTCCTAAATGTGGGTATTGGCATTTGTTTGGGGTTCATACATATGCAGGAAACTGCCCTGGAAGTGGGTATTGGCATTTGTTTAGGACTCATACATACACAGGAAACTGTTCTGGAAGTGGGTATTGGGATTTGTTTGGGACTCATACATACTTAGGAAAGTGTCCTGGAAGTGGGTATTGGCATTTGTTTGATACTCCTACATATGCAGGAAACTGTCCTGGAAGTGGGCTTTGGTATTTGTTTGGGACTCATACATACACAGGAAACTGTCCTGGAAGTGGGTATTGGCATTTGTTTGAGACTAATACATACGCAGGAAACTGTCCTGGAAGACGGTGTTGACATTTGTTTGGGACTCATACATACTTAGGAAAGTGTCCTGGAAGTGGGTATTGGCAGTTGTTTGGGACTCATACATACGCAGGAATCTGTCCTGGAAGTGGGTATTGGCATCTATTTGGAACTCTTACATTTGCAGGAAACTGTACTAAAAGTGGGTATTGGCATTTGTTTGGGACTCATACATATGCAGGAAACTGTCCTGGAAGTGGCTATTGGCATTTGTTTGGAACTCTTACATATGCAGTAAACTGTCTTGGAAGTGGATATTGGTATTTGTATGGAGCTCAAGCATACGCAGGAAACTGTCCTGGAAGTGGGTATTGGCATTTGTTTGGGACTCACACATACTTAGGAAAGTGTCCTGGAAGTGGGTATTGGCATTTGTTTGGGACTCATACATTCGCAGGAAACTGTCCTGGAGGTGGGTATTGGCATCTATTTGGAACTCTTACATATGCAGGAAACTGTCCTAAAAGTGGGTATTGGCATTTGTTTGGGGTTCATACATATGCAGGAAACTGCCCTGGAAGTGGGTATTGGCTTTTGTTTAGGACTCATACATACTCAAGAAACTGTCTTGGAAGTGGGTATTGGTATTTATTTGGAACTCTTACATATGCAGGAAACTGTCCTGTAAGTGGGTATTGGCATTTGTTTGGAACTCATACATACGCAGGAAACTGTCTTGGAAGTGGGTATTGGTATTTATTTGGAACATTTACATATGCAGGAAACTGTCCTAAAGTGGGTATTGGGATTTGTTTGGAACTCATACATACACAGGAAACTGTCCTGGAAGTGGGTATTGGCATTTGTTTGAGACTCATACATATGCAGGAAACTGTCCTGGAAGTGGGTATTGGCATTTGTTTGGGACTCATACATATGTAGGAAACTGTCCTAAAAGCCGGTATTGGCATTTGTTTGGAGCTCACAAATATACAGGAAACTGTCCTGGAAGTGGGTGTTGGCATTTATTTGGGATTCATTCATATGCCGGAAACTGTCCTGGAAGTGGGTATTGGCATTTGTTTGGGACTCATACATACTTAGGAAAGTGTCCTGGAAGTGGGTATTGGCATTTGTTTGATACTCCTACATATGCAGGAAACTGTCCTGGAAGTGGGTATTGGCATTTGTTTGAGGCTCATACATATGCAGGAAACTGTCCTGGAAGTGGGCTTTGGTATTTGTTTGGGACTCATACATACACAGGAAACTGTCCTGGAAGTGGGTATTGGCATTTGTTTGAGACTCATACATACGCAGGAAACTGTCCTGGAAGACGGTGTTGACATTTGTTTGGGACTCATACATTCGCAGGAAACTGTCTTGGAAGTGGGTATTGGCATTTGTTTGGGACTCATACATACGCAGGAAACTGTCCTGGACGTGGATATTGGCATCTATTTGGAACTCTTACATATGCAGGAAACTGTCCTAAAAGTGGGTATTGAGATTTGTTTGGGACTGGTACATATGGAGGAAATTGTCCTGGAAGTGGGCATTGGCATTTGTTTGGGACTCATACATATGCAGGAAAGTGTCCTGGAAGTGGGTATTGGCATTTGTTTGGGACTCATACATACTTAGGAAACTGTCCTGGAAGTGGGTATTGGCATCTATTTGGAACTCTTACATTTGCAGGAAACTGTACTAAAACTGGGTATTGACATTTGTATAGGACTCATACGTATGCAGGAAACTGTCCTGGAAGTGGGTATTGGCATTTGTTTGTAACTCTTACATATGCAGTAAACTGTCTTGGAAGTGGATATTGGTATTTGTTTGCAGCTCATGCATACGTAGGAAACTGTCCTGGAAGTGGGTATTGGAATTTGTTTGGGACTCATACATACTTAGGAAAGTGTCCTGGAAGTGGGTATTGGCATTTGTTTGAGACTCATACATACGCAGGAAACTGTCCTGGAAGTGGGTATTGGCATTTGTTTGGAACTCATACATATGCAGGAAACTGTCTTGGAAGTGGGTATTGGTATTTATTTGGAACTCTTACAGATGCAGGAAACTGTCCTGTAAGTGGGTATTGGCATTTGTTTGGGACTCATACATACGCAGGAAACTGTCCTGGAAGTGGGCATTGGAATTTGTTTGGGACTCATACATATGCAGGAAACTGTCCTGTAAGTGGGTATTGGCATTTGTTTGGGACTCATACATACGCAGGTAACTGTCCTGGAAGTGGTTATTGGCATTTGTTTGGGACTCATACATTCGCAGGAAACTGTCCTGGAGTTGGATATTGGCATCTATTTCGAACTCTTACATATGTAGGAAACTGTCCTAAAAGTGGGTATTGGCATTTGTTTGGGATTCATACATACGCAGGAAACTGTCTTGGAAGTGGGAATTGGCATTTGTTTAGGACTCATACATACACAGGAAACTGTCCAGGAAGTGGGTATTGGGATTTGTTTGGGACTCATACATACGCAAGAATCTGTCCTGGACATGGGTATTAGCATTTGTTTGAGACTCATACATACGCAGGACTCTGTCCTGAAAGTGGGAATTGGCATTTGTTTGGGACTGATACATATGCAGGAAACTGTCCTGGAAGTGGGTATTGGCATTTGTTTGGGACTCATACATTCGCAGGAAACTGTCCTGGAGGTGGGTATTGGCATCTATTTGGAACTCTTACATATGCAAGGAAACTGTCCTAAAAGTGGGTATTGGCATTTGTTTGGGATTCATACATACGCAGGAAACTGTCTTGGAAGTGGGTATTGGCATTTGTTTGGGACTCATACATTCGCAGAAAACTGTCCTGGAGGTGGGTATTGGCATCTATATGGAACTCTTACATATGCAGGAAACTGTCCTAAATGTGGGTATTGGCATTTGTTTGGGGTTCATACATATGCAGGAAACTGCCCTGGAAGTGGGTATTGGCATTTGTTTAGGACTCATACATACACAGGAAACTGTTCTGGAAGTGGGTATTGGGATTTGTTTGGGACTCATACATACTTAGGAAAGTGTCCTGGAAGTGGGTATTGGCATTTGTTTGATACTCCTACATATGCAGGAAACTGTCCTGGAAGTGGGTATTGGCATTTGTTTGAGACTCATACATATGCAGGAAACTGTCCTGGAAGTGGGCTTTGGTATTTGTTTGGGACTCATACATACACAGGAAACTGTCCTGGAAGTGGGTATTGGCATTTGTTTGAGACTAATACATACGCAGGAAACTGTCCTGGAAGACGGTGTTGACATTTGTTTGGGACTCATACATACTTAGGAAAGTGTCCTGGAAGTGGGTATTGGCATTTGTTTGGGACTCATACATACGCAGGAATCTGTCCTGGAAGTGGGTATTGGCATCTATTTGGAACTCTTACATTTGCAGGAAACTGTACTAAAAGTGGGTATTGGCATTTGTTTGGGACTCTTACATATGCAGGAAACTGTCCTGGAAGTGGGTATTGGCATTTGTTTGGAACTCTTACATATGCAGTAAACTGTCTTGGAAGTGGATATTGGTATTTGTATGGAGCTCAAGCATACGCAGGAAACTGTCCTGGAAGTGGGTATTGGCATTTGTTTGGGACTCACACATACTTAGGAAAGTGTCCTGGAAGTGGGTATTGGCATTTGTTTGGGACTCATACATTCGCAGGAAACTGTCCTGGAGGTGGGTATTGGCATCTATTTGGAACTCTTACATATGCAGGAAACTGTCCTAAAAGTGGGTATTGGCATTTGTTTGGGGTTCATACATATGCAGGAAACTGCCCTGGAAGTGGGTATTGGCTTTTGTTTAGGACTCATACATACTCAAGAAACTGTCTTGGAAGTGGGTATTGGTATTTATTTGGAACTCTTACATATGCAGGAAACTGTCCTGTAAGTGGGTATTGGCATTTGTTTGGGACTCATACATACGCAGGAAACTGTCCTGGATGTGGACATTGGAATTTGTTTGGGACTCATACATATGCAGGAAACTGTCCTGTAAGTGGGTATTGGCATTTGTTTGGGACTCATACATATGCAGGAAACTGTCCTGGAAGTGGGTATTGGCATTTATTTGGAACTCTTACATATGCAGGAAACTGTCCTAAAAGTGGGTAATGGCATTTGTTTGGGACTCATACATACAGAGGAAACTGTCCTGGAAGAGGGTGTTGGCATTTGTTTGGGACTCATACATACACAGGAACCTGTCCAGGAAGTGGGTATTGGCATTTGTTTGAGACTCATACATACGCAGGAAACTGTCCTGGAAGTGGGTATTGGCATTTGTTTGAGACTCATACATACGCAGGAAACTGTCCTGGAAGTGGGTATTGGCATTTGTTTGAGACTCATACATATGCAGGAAACTGTCCTGGAAGTGGGCTTTGGAATTTGTTTGGGACTCATACATATGCAGGAAACTGTCCTGTAAGTGGTTATTGGCATTTGTTTGGGACTCATACATTCGCAGGAAACTGTCCTGGAGGTGGATATTGGCATCTATTTCGAACTCTTACATATGTAGGAAACTGTCCTAAAAGTGGGTATTGGCATTTGTTTGGGATTCATACATACGCAGGAAACTGTCTTGGAAGTGGGAATTGGCATTTGTTTAGGACTCATACATACACAGGAAACTGTCCAGGAAGTGGGTATTGGGATTTGTTTGGGACTCATACATACGCAAGAATCTGTCCTGGACATGGGTATTAGCATTTGTTTGAGACTCATACATACGCAGGACTCTGTCCTGAAAGTGGGAATTGGCATTTGTTTGGGACTGATACATATGCAGGAAACTGTCCTGGAAGTGGGTATTGGCATTTGTTTGGGACTCATACATTCACAGGAAACTGTCCTGGAGGTGGGTATTGGCATCTATTTGGAACTCTTACATATGCAAGGAAACTGTCCTAAAAGTGGGTATTGGCATTTGTTTGGGATTCATACATACGCAGGAAACTGTCTTGGAAGTGGGTATTGGCATTTGTTTGGGACTCATACATTCGCAGAAAACTGTCCTGGAGGTGGGTATTGGCATCTATATGGAACTCTTACATATGCAGGAAACTGTCCTAAATGTGGGTATTGGCATTTGTTTGGGGTTCATACATACGCAGGAAACTGCCCTGGAAGTGGGTATTGGCATTTGTTTAGGACTCATACATACACAGGAAACTGTTCTGGAAGTGGGTATTGGGATTTGTTTGGGACTCATACATACTTAGGAAAGTGTCCTGGAAGTGGGTATTGGCATTTGTTTGATACTCCTACATATGCAGGAAACTGTCCTGGAAGTGGGTATTGGCATTTGTTTGAGACTCATACATATGCAGGAAACTGTCCTGGAAGTGGGCTTTGGTATTTGTTTGGGACTCATACATACACAGGAAACTGTCCTGGAAGTGGGTATTGGCATTTGTTTGAGACTAATACATACGCAGGAAACTGTCCTGGAAGACGGTGTTGACATTTGTTTGGGACTCATACATACTTAGGAAAGTGTCCTGGAAGTGGGTATTGGCATTTGTTTGGGACTCATACATACGCAGGAATCTGTCCTGGAAGTGGGTATTGGCATCTATTTGGAACTCTTACATTTGCAGGAAACTGTACTAAAAGTGGGTATTGGCATTTGTTTGGGACTCATACATATGCAGGAAACTGTCCTGGAAGTGGGTATTGGCATTTGTTTGGAACTCTTACATATGCAGTAAACTGTCTTGGAAGTGGATATTGGTATTTGTTTGGAGCTCAAGCATACGCAGGAAACTGTCCTGGAAGTGGGTATTGGCATTTGTTTGGGACTCACACATACTTAGGAAAGTGTCCTGGAAGTGGGTATTGGCATTTGTTTGGGACTCATACATTCGCAGGAAACTGTCCTGGAGGTGGGTATTGGCATCTATTTGGAACTCTTACATATGCAGGAAACTGTCCTAAAAGTGGGTATTGGCATTTGTTTGGGGTTCATACATATGCAGGAAACTGCCCTGGAAGTGGGTATTGGCTTTTGTTTAGGACTCATACATACTCAAGAAACTGTCTTGGAAGTGGGTATTGGTATTTATTTGGAACTCTTACATATGCAGGAAACTGTCCTGTAAGTGGGTATTGGCATTTGTTTGGGACTCATACATACGCAGGAAACTGTCCAGGAAGTGGGCATTGGCATTTGTTTAGGACTCATACATATGCAGGAAACTGTCCTGTAAGTGGGTATTGGCATTTGTTTGGGACTCATACATATGCAGGAAACTGTCCTGGAAGTGGGTATTGGCATTTATTTGGAACTCTTACATATGCAGGAAACTGTCCTAAAAGAGGGTAATGGCATTTGTTTGGGACTCATACATACACAGGAAACTGTCCTGGAAGAGGGTGTTGGCATTTGTTTGGGACTCATACATACACAGGAAACTGTCCAGGAAGTGGGTATTGGCATTTGTTTGAGACTCATACATACGCAGGAAACTGTCCTGGAAGTGGGTATTGACATTTGTTTGCGACTGATACATATGGAGGAAATTGTCCTGGAAGTGGGCATTGGCATTTGTTTAGGACTCATACATATGCAGGAAACTGTCCTGGAAGTGGGTATTGGCATTTGTTTGGGACTCATACATACACAGGAAACTGTCCTGGAAGTGGGTATTGGCATTTGTTTGAGACTCATACATATGCAGGCAACTGTCCTGGAAGTGGTTATTGGCATTTGTTTGGAACTCATACATACGCAGGAAACTGTCTTGGAAGAGGGTATTGGTATTTATTTGGAACAATTACATATGCAGGAACCTATCCTAAAAGTGGGTATTGGGATTTGTTTGGGACTCATACATACACAGGAAACTGTCCTGGAAGTGGGTATTGGCATTTGTTTGAGACTCATACATATGCAGGAAACTGTCCTGGAAGTGGGTATTGGCAATTGTTTGGGACTCATACATATGCAGGAAACTGTCCTGGAAGTGGGTATTGGCATTAGTTTGGGACTCATACGTACGCAGGAAACTGTCCTGGAAGTTGGTATTGGCATCTATTTTGGAAGTCTTACATATGTAGGAAACTGTCCTAAAAGCCGTTATTGGCATTTGTTTGGAGCTCACACATATGCAGGAAACTGTCCTGGAAGTGGGTGTTGGCATTTATTTGGGATTCATTCAAATGCCCCAAACTGTCCTGGAAGTGGGCATTGGCATTTGTTTGGGACTCATACATACTTAGGAAAGTGTCCTGGAAGTGGGTATTGGCATTTGTTTGATACTCCTACATATGCAGGAAACTGTCCTGGAAGTGGGTATTGGCATTTGTTGGAGACTCATACATATGCAGGAAACTGTCCTGGAAGTGGGCTTTGGTATTTGTTTGGGACTCATACATACACAGAAAACTGTCCTGGAAGTGGGTATTGGCATTTGTTTGAGACTCATACATACACAGGAAACTGTCCTGGAAGTGGGTATTGGCATCTATTTGGAACTCTTACATATGGTGGAAACTGTCCTAAAAGTGGGTATTGACATTTGTTTGCGACTGATACATATGGAGGAAATTTTCCTGGAAGTGGGCACTGGCATTTGTTTGGGACTCATACATATGCAGGAAACAGTCCTGGAAGTGGGTATTGGCATTTGTTTGGGACTCATACATACACAGGAAACTGTCCTGGAAGTGGGTATTGGAATTTGTTTGGGACTCATACATATGCAGGAAACTGTCCTGTAAGTGGGTATTGGCATTTGTTTGGGACTCATACATACGCAGGTAACTGTCCTGGAAGTGGTTATTGGCATTTGTTTGGGACTCATACATTCACAGGAAACTGTCCTGGAAGTGGGTATTGGCATCTATTTGGAACTCTTACATATGGTGGAAACTGTCCTAAAAGTGGGTATTGACATTTGTTTGCGACTGATACATATGGAGGAAATTTTCCTGGAAGTGGGCATTGGCATTTGTTTGGGACTCATACATATGCAGGAAACAGTCCTGGAAGTGGGTATTGGCATTTGTTTGGGACTCATACATACACAGGAAACTGTCCTAAAAGTGGGTATTGGCATTTGTTTGGGATTCATACATACGCAGGAAACTGTCTTGGAAGTGGGAATTGGCATTTGTTTAGGACTCATACATACACAGGAAACTGTCCAGGAAGTGGGTATTGGGATTTGTTTGGGACTCATACATACGCAAGAATCTGTCCTGGAAGTGGGTATTAGCATTTGTTTGAGACTCATACATACGCAGGACTCTGTCCTGAAAGTGGGAATTGGCATTTGTTTGGGACTGATACATATGCAGGAAACTGTCCTGGAAGTGGGTATTGGCATTTGTTTGGGACTCATACATTCGCAGGAAACTGTCCTGGAGGTGGGTATTGGCATCTATTTGGAACTCTTACATATGCAAGGAAACTGTCCTAAAAGTGGGTATTGGCATTTGTTTGGGATTCATACATACGCAGGAAACTGTCTTGGAAGTGGGTATTGGCATTTGTTTGGGACTCATACATTCGCAGAAAACTGTCCTGGAGGTGGGTATTGGCATCTATATGGAACTCTTACATATGCAGGAAACTGTCCTAAATGTGGGTATTGGCATTTGTTTGGGGTTCATACATACGCAGGAAACTGCCCTGGAAGTGGGTATTGGCATTTGTTTAGGACTCATACATACACAGGAAACTGTTCTGGAAGTGGGTATTGGGATTTGTTTGGGACTCATACATACTTAGGAAAGTGTCCTGGAAGTGGGTATTGGCATTTGTTTGATACTCCTACATATGCAGGAAACTGTCCTGGAAGTGGGTATTGGCATTTGTTTGAGACTCATACATATGCAGGAAACTGTCCTGGAAGTGGGCTTTGGTATTTGTTTGGGACTCATACATACACAGGAAACTGTCCTGGAAGTGGGTATTGGCATTTGTTTGAGACTAATACATACGCAGGAAACTGTCCTGGAAGACGGTGTTGACATTTGTTTGGGACTCATACATACTTAGGAAAGTGTCCTGGAAGTGGGTATTGGCATTTGTTTGGGACTCATACATACGCAGGAATCTGTCCTGGAAGTGGGTATTGGCATCTATTTGGAACTCTTACATTTGCAGGAAACTGTACTAAAAGTGGGTATTGGCATTTGTTTGGGACTCATACATATGCAGGAAACTGTCCTGGAAGTGGGTATTGGCATTTGTTTGGAACTCTTACATATGCAGTAAACTGTCTTGGAAGTGGATATTGGTATTTGTTTGGAGCTCAAGCATACGCAGGAAACTGTCCTGGAAGTGGGTATTGGCATTTGTTTGGAACTCTTACATATGCAGTAAACTGTCTTGGAAGTGGATATTGGTATTTGTTTGGAGCTCAAGCATACGCAGGAAACTGTCCTGGAAGTGGGTATTGGCATTTGTTTGGAACTCTTACATATGCAGGAAACTGTCCTGGAAGTGGGTATTGGCATTTGTTTGGAACTCTTACATATGCAGGAAACTGTCCTAAAAGTGGGTATTGGCATTTGTTTGGGGTTCATACATATGCAGGAAACTGCCCTGGAAGTGGGTATTGGCTTTTGTTTAGGACTCATACATACTCAAGAAACTGTCTTGGAAGTGGGTATTGGTATTTATTTGGAACTCTTACATATGCAGGAAACTGTCCTGTAAGTGGGTATTGGCATTTGTTTGGGACTCATACATACGCAGGAAACTGTCCTGGATGTGGACATTGGAATTTGTTTGGGACTCATACATATGCAGGAAACTGTCCTGTAAGTGGGTATTGGCATTTGTTTGGGACTCATACATATGCAGGAAACTGTCCTGGAAGTGGGTATTGGCATTTATTTGGAACTCTTACATATGCAGGAAACTGTCCTAAAAGTGGGTAATGGCATTTGTTTGGGACTCATACATACAGAGGAAACTGTCCTGGAAGAGGGTGTTGGCATTTGTTTGAGACTCATACATACGCAGGAAACTGTCCTGGAAGTGGGTATTGGCATTTGTTTGAGACTCATACATATGCAGGAAACTGTCCTGGAAGTGGGCTTTGGTATTTGTTTGGGACTCATACATACACAGGAAACTGTCCTGGAAGTGGGTATTGGCATTTGTTTGAGACTCATACATACGCAGGAAACTGTCCTGGAAGACGGTGTTGGCATTTGTTTGGGACTCATACATTCGCAGGAAACTGACTTGGAAGTGGGTATTGGCATTTATTTGGAACTCTTACATATGCAGGAAACTGTCCTAAAAGTGGGTATTGACATTTGTTTGCGACTGATACATATGGAGGAAATTGTCCTGGAAGTGGGCATTGGCATTTGTTTAGGACTCATACATATGCAGGAAACTGTCCTGGAAGTGGGTATTGGCATTTGTTTGGGCCTCATACATATGCAGGAAACTGTCCTGGAAGTGGGTTTTGGCATTTATTTGGAACTCTTACATATGCAGGAAACTGTCCTAAAAGAGGGTAATGGCATTTGTTTGGGACTCATACATACACAGGAAACTGTCCTGGAAGAGGGTGTTGGCATTTGTTTGGGACTCATACATACACAGGAAACTGTCCAGGAAGTGGGTATTGGCATTTGTTTGAGACTTATACATACGCAGGAAACTGTCCTGGAAGTGGGTATTGACATTTGTTTGCGACTGATACATATGGAGGAAATTGTCCTGGAAGTGGGCATTGGCATTTGTTTAGGACTCATACATATGCAGGAAACTGTCCTGGAAGTGGGTATTGGCATTTGTTTGGGATTCATACATACACAGGAAACTGTCCTGGAAGTGGGTATTGGCATTTGTTTGAGACTCATACATATGCAGGCAACTGTCCTGGAAGTGGTTATTGGCATTTGTTTGGAACTCATACATACGCAGGAAACTGTCTTGGAAGAGGGTATTGGTATTTATTTGGAACAATTACATATGCAGGAACCTATCCTAAAAGTGGGTATTGGGATTTGTTTGGGACTCATACATACACAGGAAACTGTCCTGGAAGTGGGTATTGGCATTTGTTTGAGACTCATACATATGCAGGAAACTGTCCTGGAAGTGGGTATTGGCAATTGTTAGGGACTCATACATATGCAGGAAACTGTCCTGGAAGTGGGTATTGGCATTAGTTTGGGACTCATACGTACGCAGGAAACTGTCCTGGAAGTTGGTATTGGCATCTATTTTGGAAGTCTTACATATGTAGGAAACTGTCCTAAAAGCCGTTATTGGCATTTGTTTGGAGCTCACACATATGCAGGAAACTGTCCTGGAAGTGGGTGTTGGCATTTATTTGGGATTCATTCATATGCCGGAAACTGTCCTGGAAGTGGGTATTGGCATTTGTTTGGGACTCATACATACTTAGGAAAGTGTCCTGGAAGTGGGTATTGGCATTTGTTTGATACTCCTACATATGCAGGAAACTGTCCTGGAAGTGGGTATTGGCATTTGTTGGAGACTCATACATATGCAGGAAACTGTCCTGGAAGTGGGCTTTGGTATTTGTTTGGGACTCATACATACACAGAAAACTGTCCTGGAAGTGGGTATTGGCATTTGTTTGAGACTCATACATACACAGGAAACTGTCCTGGAAGTGGGTATTGGCATATATTTGGAACTCTTACATATGGTGAAAACTGTCCAAAAAGTGGGTATTGACATTTGTTTGCGACTGATACATATGGAGGAAATTGTCCTGGAAGTGGGCATTGGCATTTGTTTGGGACTCATACTTACACAGGAAACTGTCCTGGAAGTGGGTATTGGCATTTGTTTGAGACTCATACATATGCAGAAAACTGTCTTGGAAGTGGGTATTGGTATTTATTTGGAACATTTACATATGCAGGAAACTGTCCTAAAGTGGGTATTGGGATTTGTTTGGGACTCATACATACACAGGAAACTGTCCTGGAAGTGGGTATTGGCATTTGTTTGAGACTCATACATATGCAGGAAACTGTCCTGGAAGTGGGTATTGGCATTTGTTTGGGACTCATACGTACGCAGGAAACTGTCCTGGAAGTCGGTACTGTCATCTATTTGGAAGTCTTTCGTATGTAGGAAACTGTCCTAAAAGCCGGTATTGGCATTTGTTTGGAGCTCACACATATGCAGGAAACTGTCCTGGAAGTGGGTGTTGGCATTTATTTTGGGATTCATTCATATGCCGGAAACTGTCCTGGAAGTGGGTATTGGCATTTGTTTGGGACTCATACATACTTAGGAAAGTGTCCTGGAAGTCGGTATTGGCATTTGTTTGATACTCCTACATATGCAGGAAACTGTCCTGGAAGTGGGTATTGGCATTTGTTTGAGACTCATACATATGCAGGAAACTGTCCTGGAAGTGGGCTTTGGTATTTGTTTGGGACTCATACATACACAGGAAACTGTCCTGGAAGTGGGTATTGGCATTTGTTTGAGACTCATACATACGCAGGAAACTGTCCTGGAAGACGGTGTTGACATTTGTTTGGGACTCATACATTCGCAGGAAACTGTCTTGGAAGTGGGTATTGGCATTTGTTTGGGACTCATACATACGCAGGAAACTGTCCTGGACGTGGATATTGACATCTATTTGGAACTCTTACATATGCAGGAAACTGTCCTAAAAGTGGGTATTGAGATTTGTTTGGGACTGGTACATATGGAGGAAATTGTCCTGGAAGTGGGCATTGGCATTTGTTTGGGACTCATACATATGCAGGAAAGTGTCCTGGAAGTGGGTATTGGCATTTGTTTGGGACTCATACTTACTTAGGAAACTGTCCTAGAAGTGGGTATTGGCATCTATTTGGAACTCTTACATTTGCAGGAAACTGTACTAAAACTGGGTATTGACATTTGTATAGGACTCATACGTATGCAGGAAACTGTCCTGGAAGTGGGTATTGGCATTTGTTTGTAACTCTTACATATGCAGTAAACTGTCTTGGAAGTGGATATTGGTATTTGTTTGCAGCTCATGCATACGTAGGAAACTGTCCTGGAAGTGGGTATTGGAATTTGTTTGGGACTCATACATACTTAGGAAAGTGTCCTGGAAGTGGGTATTGGCATTTGTTTGAGACTCATACATACGCAGGAAACTGTCAAGGAAGTGGGTATTGGCATTTGTTTGGAACTCATACATATGCAGGAAACTGTCTTGGAAGTGGGTATTGGTATTTATTTGGAACTCTTACAGACGCAGGAAACTGTCCTGTAAGTGGGTATTGGCATTTGTTTGGGACTCATACATACGCAGGAAACTGTCCTGGAAGTGGGCATTGGAATTTGTTTGGGACTCATACATATGCAGGAAACTGTCCTGTAAGTGGGTATTGGCATTTGTTTGGGACTCATACATACGCAGGTAACTGTCCTGGAAGTGGTTATTGCCATTTGTATGGGACTCATACATTCGCAGGAAACTGTCCTGGAGGTGGATATTGGCATCTATTTCGAACTCTTACATATGTAGGAAACTGTCCTAAAAGTGGGTATTGGCATTTGTTTGGGATTCATACATACGCAGGAAACTGTCCTGGAAGTGGGAATTGGCATTTGTTTAGGACTCATACATACAGAGGAAACTGTCCAGGAAGTGGGTATTGGGATTTGTTTGGGACTCATACATACGCAAGAATCTGTCCTGGAACTGGGTATTAGCATTTGTTTGAGACTCATACATACGCAGGACTCTGTCCTGAAAGTGGGAATTGGCATTTGTTTGGGACTGATACATATGCAGGAAACTGTCCTGGAAGTGGGTATTGGCATTTGTTTGGGACTCATACATTCGCAGGAAACTGTCCTGGAGGTGGGTATTGGCATCTATTTGGAACTCTTACATATGCAAGGAAACTGTCCTAAAAGTGGGTATTGGCATTTGTTTGGGATTCATACATACGCAGGAAACTGTCTTGGAAGTGGGTATTGGCATTTGTTTGGGACTCATACATTCGCAGAAAACTGTCCTGGAGGTGGGTATTGGCATCTATATGGAACTCTTACATATGCAGGAAACTGTCCTAAATGTGGGTATTGGCATTTGTTTGGGGTTCCTACATACGCAGGAAACTGCCCTGGAAGTGGGTATTGGCATTTGTTTAGGACTCATACATACACAGGAAACTGTTCTGGAAGTTGGTATTGGGATTTGTTTGGGACTCATACATACTTAGGAAAGTGTCCTGGAAGTGGGTATTGGCATTTGTTTGATACTCCTACATATGCAGGAAACTGTCCTGGAAGTGGGTATTGGCATTTGTTTGAGACTCATACATATGCAGGAAACTGTCCTGGAAGTGGGCTTTGGTATTTGTTTGGGACTCATACATACACAGGAAACTGTCCTGGAAGTGGGAATTGGCATTTGTTTGAGACTAATACATACGCAGGAAACTGTCCTGGAAGACGGTGTTGACATTTGTTTGGGACTCATACATACTTAGGAAAGTGTCCTGGAAGTGGGTATTGGCATTTGTTTGGGACTCATACATATGCAGTAAACTGTCTTGGAAGTGGATATTGTTATTTGTTTGGAGCTCATGCATATGCAGGAAACTGTCCTGGAAGTGGGTATTGGCATTTGTTTGGGACTCATACATACTTAGGAAAGTGTCCTGGAAGTGGGTATTGGCATTTGTTTGAGACTCATACATACGCAGGAAACTGTCCTGGAAGTGGGTATTGGCATTTTTTTGGAACTCATACATTTGCAGGAAACTGTCTTGGAAGTGGGTATTGGTATTTATTTGGAACTCTTACAGATGCAGGAAACTGTCCTGTAAGTGGGTATTGGCATTTGTTTGGGACTCATACATACGCAGGAAACTGTCCTGGAAGTGGGCATTGGAATTTGTTTGGGACTCATACATATGCAGGAAACTGTCCTGTAAGTGGGTATTGGCATTTGTTTGGGACTCATACATACGCAGGTAACTGTCCTGGAAGTGGTTATTGGCATTTGTTTGGGACTCTTACATTCGCAGGAAACTGTCCTGGAGGTGGGTAGTGGCATCTATTTCGGACTCATACATACGCAGGAAACTGTCCTGGAAGTGGGTATTGGCATTTGTTTAGGACTCATACATACACAGGAAACTGTCCAGGAAGTGGGTTTTGGGATATGTTTGGGACTCATACATACGCAAGAATCTGTACAGGAAGTTGGTATTAGCATTTGTTTGAGACTCATACATACGCAGGAAACTGTCCTGAAAGTGGGAATTGGCATTTGTTTGGGACTGATACATACGCAGGAAACTGTCCTGGAAGTGGGTATTGGCATTTGTTTGGGACTCATACATTCGCAGAAAACTGTCCTGGAGGTGGGTTTTGGCATCTATATGGAACTCTTACATATGCAGGAAACTGTCCTAAATGTGGGTATTGGCATTAGTTAGGGGTTCATACATATGCAGGAAACTGCCCTGGAAGTGGGTATTGGCATTTGTTTAGGGCTCATACATACACAGGAAACTGTCCTGGAAGTGGGTATTGGGATTTGTTTGGGACTCATACATACTTATGAATGTGTCCTGGAAGTGGGTATTGGCATTTGTTTGATACTCCTACATATGCAGGAAACTGTCCTGGAAGTGGGTATTGGCATTTGTTTGAGACTCATACATATGCAGGAAACTGTCCTGGAAGTGGGCTTTGGTATTTGTTTGGGACTCATACATACACAGGAAACTGTCCTGGAAGTGGGTTTTGGCATTTGTTTGAGACTCATACATACGCAGGAAACTGTCCTGGAAGACGATGTTGACATTTGTTTGGGACTCATACATACTTAGGAAAGTGTCCTGGAAGTGGGTATTGGCATTTGTTTGGGACTCATACATACACAGGAAACTGTCCTGGAAGTGGGTATTGGCATCTATTTGGAACTCTTACATTTGCAGGAAACTGTACTAAAAGTGGGTATTGACATTTGTATAGGACTCATACATATGCTGGAAACTGTCCTGAAAGTGGGTATTGGCATTTGCTTGGAACTCTTACATATGCAGTAAACTGTCTTGGAAGTGGATATTGGTATTTGTTTGGAGCTCATGCATACGCAGGAAACTGTCCTGGAAGTGGGTATTGGCATTTGTTTGGGACTCATACATACTTAGGAAAGTGTCCTGGAAGTGGGTATTGGCATTTGTTTGGGACTCATACATTCGCAGGAAACTGTCCTGGAGGTGGGTATTGGCATCTATTTGGAACATATGCAGGAAACTGTCCTAAAAATGGGTATTGACATTTGATTGGGGTTCATACATACGCAGGAAACTGCCCTGGAAGTGGGTATTGGCTTTTGTTTAGGACTCATAAATACAGAAGAAACTGTCCTGGAAGTGGGTATTGGTATTTATTTGGAACTCTTACATATGCAGGAAACTGTCCTGTAAGTGGGTATTGGCATTTGTTTGGGACTCATACATACGCAGGAAACTGTCCTGGAAGTGGACATTGGAATTTGTTTGGGACTCATACATATGCAGGAAACTGTCCTGTAAGTGGGTATTGGCATTTGTTTGGGACTCATACATACGCAGGAAACTGTCCTGGAAGTGGGTATTGGCATTTGTTTGGGACTCATACATTCGCAGGAAACTGTCCTGGAGGGGGGTATTGGCATCTATTTCGAACTCTTACATATGTAGGAAACTGTCCTAAAAGTGGGTATTGGCATTTGTTTGGGATTCATACATACGCAGGAAACTGTCCTGGAATTGGGTATTGGCATTCGTTTAGGACTCATACATATGCAGGAAACTGTCCTGGAAGTGGGTATTGGGATTTTTTTGGGACTCATACATACGCAAGAATCTGTCCTGGAAGTGGGTATTAGCATTTGTTTGTGACTCATACATACGCAGGAAACTGTCCTGAAAGTGGGAATTGGCTTTTGTTTGGGACTCATACATTCGCAGGAAACTGTCCTGGAGGTGGGTATTGGCATCTATTTGGAACTCTTACATATGCAAGGAATCTGTCCTAAAAGTGGGTATTGGCATTTGTTTGGGATTCATACATACGCAGAAAACTGTCTTTGAGGTGGGTATTGGCATTTGTTTGGGACTCATACATTTGCAGGAAACTGTCCTGGAGGTGGGTATTGGCATCTATTTGGAACTCTTACATATGGAGGAAACTGTCCTAAAAGTGGGTATTGGCATTTGTTTGGGTTTCTTACATACGCAGGAAACTGCCCTGGAAGTGGGTATTGGTATTTGTTTAGGACTCATACATACAAAGGAAACTGTCCTGGAAGTGGGTATTGGGATTTGTTTGGGACTCATACATATGCTGGAAACTGTCCTGGAAGTGGGTATTGGCATTTGTTTGAGACTCATACATACGTAGGAAACTGTCCTGGAAATGGGTATTGGCATTTCTTTGGGACTCATACATATGCAGGAAACTGTCTTGAAGTGGGTATTGGTATTTGTTTGGGACTCATACGTACGCAGGAAACTGTCCTGGACGTTGGTATTGGCATCTATTTGGAAGTCTTACATATGTAGGAAACTGTCCTAAAAGTGGGTTTTGGCATTTGTTTGGGACTCATACATACACAGGAAACTGTCGTTGAAGTGGGCTTTGGCATTTGTTTGGGACTCATACATACACAGGAAACTGTCCTGGAAGTGGGTATTGGCATTTGTTTGAGACGCATAAATATGCAGGAAACTGTCCTGAAAGTGGGTATTTGCCTTTGTTTGGGACTCATACATATGCAGGAAACTGTCCTGGAAGTGGGTATTGGCATTTATTTGGAACTCTTACATATGCAGGAAACTGTCCTAAAAGTGGGAAATGGCATTTGTTTGGGACTCATACATACACAGGAAACTGTCCTGGAAGAGGGTGTTGGCATTTGTTTGGGACTCATACATACACAGGAAACTGTCCAGGAAGTGGGTATTGGCATTTGTTTGAGACTCATTCATACGCAGGAAACTGTCTTGGAAGTGGGTATTGGCATTTGTTTGAGACTCATACATATGCAGGAAACTGTCCAAAAAGTGGGCTTTGGTATTTGTTTGGGACTCATACATGCACAGGAAACTGTCCTGGAAGTGGGTATTGGCATTTGTTTGAGACTCATACATACGCAGGAAACTGTCCTGGAAGACGGTGTTGGCATTTGTTTGGGAATCATACATTCGCAGGAAACTGTCTTGGAAGTGGGTATTGGCATTTGTTTGGGACTCATACATACACAGGAAACTGTCCTGGAAGTGGGTATTGGCATCTATTTGGAACACTTACATATGCAGGAAACTGTCCTAAAAGTGGGTATTGACATGTGTTTGCGACTGATACTTATGGAGGAAATTGTCCTGGAAGTGGGCATTGGCATTTGTTTAGGACTCATACATATGCAGAAAACTGTCCAGGAAGTGGGTATTGGCATTTGTTTGGGACTCATACATACAAAGGAAACTGTCCTGGAAGTGGGTATTGGCATTTGTTTGAGACTCATACATATGCAGGCAACTGTCCTGGAAGTGGGTATTGGCATTTGTTTGGAACTCATACATACGCAGGAAACTGTCTTGGAAGAGGGTATTGGTATTTATTTGGAACATTTACATATGCAGTAAACTATCCTAAAAGTGGGTATTGGGATTTGTTTGGGACTCATACATACACAGGAAACTGTCCTGGAAGTGGGTATTGGCATTTGTTTGAGACTCATACATATGCAGGAAACTGTCCTGGAAGTGGGTATTGGCAATTGTTTGGGACTCATACATATGCAGGAAACTGTCCTGGAAGTGGGTATTGGCATTTGTTTGGGACTCATACGTACGCAGGAAACTGTCCTGGAAGTTGGTATTGGCATCTATTTTGGAAATCTTACATATGTAGGAAACTGTCCTAAAAGCCGGTATTGGCATTTGTTTGGAGCTCACACATATGCAGGAAACTTTCCTGGAAGTGGGTGTTGGCATTTATTTGGGATTCATTCATATGCCGGAAACTGTCCTGGAAGTTGGTATTGGCATTTGTTTGGGACTCATACATACTTAGGAAAGTGTCCTGGAAGTGGGTATTGGCATTTGTTTGATACTCCTACATATGCAGGAAACTGTCCTGGAAGTGGGTATTGGCATTTGTTTGAGACTCATACATATGCAGGAAACTGTCCTGGAAGTGGGCTTTGGTATTTGTTTGGGACTCATACATACACAGGAAACTGTCCTGGAAGTGGGTATTGGCATTTATTTGAGACTCATACATACGCAGGATACTGCCATGGAAGTGGGTTATGGCATCTATTTGGAACTCTTACATATGCAGGAAACTGTCCTAAAAGTGGGTATTGACATTTGTTTGCGACTGATACATATGGAGGAAATTGTCCTGGAAGTGGGCATTGGCATTTGTTTGGGACTCATACATATGCAGGAAACTGTCCAGGAAGTGGGTATTGGCATTTGTTTGGGACTCATACATACACAGGAAACTGTCCTGGAAGTGGGTATTGGCATTTGTTTGAGACTCATACATATGCAGGCAACTGTCCTGGAAGTGGGTATTGGCATTTGTTTGGAACTCATACATACGCAGGAAACTGTCTTGGAAGTGGGTATTGGTATTTATTTGGAATATTTACATATGCAGGAAACTGTCCTAAAAGTGGGTATTGGGATTTGTTTGGGACTCATACATGCACAGGAAACTGTCCTGGAATTGGGTATTGGCATTTGTTTGAGACTCATACATATGCAGGAAACTGTCCTGGAAGTGGGTATTGGCATTTGTTTGGGACTCATACATATGCAGGAAACTGTCCTGGAAGTGGGTATTGGCATTTGTTTGGGACTCATACGTACGCAGGAAACTGTCCTGGAAGTCGGTACTGGCATCTATTTGGAAGTCTTACATATGTAGGAAACTGTCCTAAAAGCCGGTATTGGCATTTGTTTGGAGCTCACACATATGCAGGAAACTGTCCTGGAAGTGGGTGTTGGCATTTATTTGGGATTCATTCATATGCCGGAAACTGTCCTGGAAGTGGGTATTGGCATTTGTTTGGGACTCATACATACTTAGGAAAGTGTCCTGGAAGTGGGTATTGGCATTTGTTTGATACTCCTACATATGCAGGAAACTGTCCTGGAAGTGGGTATTGGCATTTGTTTGAGACTCATACATATGCTGGAAACTGTCCTGGAAGTGGGCTTTGGTATTTGTTTGTGACTCATACATACACAGGAAACTGTCCTGGAAGTGGGTATTGGCATTTGTTTGAGACTCATACATTCGCAGGAAACTGTCCTGGAAGACGGTGTTGACATTTGTTTGGGACTCATACATTCGCAGGAAACTGTCTTGGAAGTGGGTATTGGCATTTGTTTGGGACTCATACATACGCAGGAAACTGTCCTGGAAGTGGATATTGGCATCTATTTGGAACTCTTACATATGCAGGAAACTGTCCTAAAAGTGGGTATTGAGATTTGTTTGGGACTGGTACATATAGAGGAAATTGTCCTGGAAGTGGGCATTGGCATTTGTTTGGGACTCATACATATGCAGGAAAGTGTCCTGGAAGTGGGTATTGGCATTTGTTTGGGACTCATACATACTTAGGAAACTGTCCTGGAAGTGGGTATTGGCATCTATTTGGAACTCTTACATTTGCAGGAAACTGTACTAAAACTGGGTATTGACATTTGTAGAAGACTCATACGTATGCAGGAAACTGTCCTGGAAGTGGGTATTGGCATTTGTTTGTAACTCTTACATATGCAGTAAACTGTCTTGGAAGTGGATATTGGTATTTGTTTGGAGCTCATGCATATGCAGGAAACTGTCCTGGAAGTGGGTGTTGGCATTTATTTGGGATTCATTCATATGCTGGAAACTGTCCTGGAAGTGGGTATTGGCATTTGTTTGGGACTCATACATACTTAGGAAAGTGTCCTGGAAGTGGGTATTGGCATTTGTTTGATACTCCTACATATGCAGGAAACTGTCCAGGCAGTGGGTATTGGCATTTGTTTGAGACTCATACATATGCAGGAAACTGTCCTGGAAGTGGGCTTTGGTATTTGTTTGGGACTCATACATACACAGGAAACTGTCCTGGAAGTGGGTATTCGCATTTGTTTGAGACTCATACATACGCAGGAAACTGTCCTGGAAGTGGGTATTGGCATCTAGTTGGAACTCTTACATATGCAGGAAACTGTTCTAAAAGTGGGTATTGACATTTGTTTGCGACTGATACATATGGAGGAAATTGTCCTGGAAGTGGGCATTGGCATTTGTTTGGGACTCATACATATGCAGGAAACTGTCCTGGAAGTGGGTATTGGCATTTGTTTGGGACTCATACATACACAGGAAACTGTCCTGGAAGTGGGTATTGGCATTTGTTTGAGACTCATACATATGCAGGAAACTGTCCTGGAAGTGGGTATTGGCATTTGTTTGGAACTCATACATATGCAGGAAACTGTCTTGGAAGTGGGTATTGGTATTTATTTGGAACATTTACATATGCAGGAAACTGTCCTAAAAGTGGGTATTGGGATTTGTTTGGGACTCATACATACACAGGAAACTGTCCTGGAAGTGGGTATTGGCATTTGTTTGAGACTCATACATATGCAGGAAACTGTCCTGGAAGTGGGTATTGGCATTTGTTTGGGACTCATACGTACGCAGGAAACTGTCCTGGAAGTCGGTACTGGCATCTATTTGGAAGTCTTACATATGTAGGAAACTGTCCTAAAAGCCGGTATTGGCATTAGTTTGGAGCTCACACATATGCAGGAAACTGTCCTGGAAGTGGGTGTTGGCATTTATTTGGGATTCATTCATATGCCGGAAACTGTCCTGGAAGTGGGTATTGGCATTTGTTTGGGACTCATACATATGCAGGAAACTGTCCTGGAAGTGGGTATTGGCATTTGTTTGAGACTCATACATATGCAGAAAACTGTCCTGGAAGTGGGCTTTGGTATTTGTTTGGGACTCATACATACACAGGAAACTGTCCTGGAAGTGGGTATTGGCATTTGTTTGAGACTCATACATACGCAGCAAACTGTCCTGGAAGACGGTGTTGATATTTGTTTGGGACTCATACATTCGCAGGAAACTGTCTTGGAAGTGGGTATTGGCATTTGTTTGGGACTCATACATACGCAGGAAACTGTCCTGGAAGTGGGTATTGGCATCTATTTGGAACTCTTACATATGCAGGAAACTGTCCTAAAAGTGGGTATTGAGATTTGTTTGGGACTGGTACATATGGAGGAAATTGTCCTGGAAGTGGGCATTGGCATTTGTTTGGGACTCATACATATGCAGGAAAGTGTCCTGGAAGTGGGTATTGGCATTTGTTTGGGACTCATACATACTTAGGAAACTGTCCTGGAAGTGGGTATTGGCATCTATTTGGAACTCTTACATTTGCAGGAAACTGTACTAAAACTGGGTATTGACATTTGTATAGGACTCATACGTATGCAGGAAACTGTCCTGGAAGTGGGTTTTGGCATTTGTTTGGAACTCTTACATATGCACTAAACTGTCTTGGAAGTGGATATTGTTATTGTTTGGAGCTCATGCATACGCAGGAAACTGTCCTGGAAGAGGGTATTGGCATTTGTTTGGGACTCATACATACTTAGGAAATTGTCCTTGAAGTGGGTATTGGCATTTGTTTGAGACTCATACATACGCAGGAAACTGTCCTGGAAGTGGGTATTGGCATTTTTTTGGAACTCATACATTTGCAGGAAACTGTCTTGGAAGTGGGTATTGGTATTTATTTGGAACTCTTACAGATGCAGGAAACTGTCCTGTAAGTGGGTATTGGCATTTGTTTGGGACTCATACATACTTAGGAAACTGTCCTGGAAGTGGGTATTGGCATCTATTTGGAACTCTTACATTTGCAGGAAACTGTACTAAAACTGGGTATTGACATTTGTAGAAGACTCATACGTATGCAGGAAACTGTCCTGGAAGTGGGTATTGGCATTTGTTTGTAACTCTTACATATGCAGTAAACTGTCTTGGAAGTGGATATTGGTATTTGTTTGGAGCTCATGCATATGCAGGAAACTGTCCTGGAAGTGGGTGTTGGCATTTATTTGGGATTCATTCATATGCCGGAAACTGTCCTGGAAGTGGGTGTTGGCATTTGTTTGGGACTCATACATACTTAGGAAAGTGTCCTGGAAGTGGGTATTGGCATTTGTTTGATACTCCTACATATGCAGGAAACTGTCCAGGCAGTGGGTATTGGCATTTGTTTGAGACTCATACATATGCAGGAAACTGTCCTGGAAGTGGGCTTTGGTATTTGTTTGGGACTCATACATACACAGGAAACTGTCCTGGAAGTGGGTATTCGCATTTGTTTGAGACTCATACATACGCAGGAAACTGTCCTGGAAGTGGGTATTGGCATCTATTTGGAACTCTTACATATGCAGGAAACTGTTCTAAAAGTGGGTATTGACATTTGTTTGTGACTGATACATATGGAGGAAATTGTCCTGGAAGTGGGCATTGGCATTTGTTTGGGACTCATACATATGCAGGAAACTGTCCTGGAAGTGGGTATTGGCATTTGTTTGGGACTCATACATACACAGGAAACTGTCCTGGAAGTGGGTATTGGCATTTGTTTGAGACTCATACATATGCAGGAAACTGTCTTGGAAGTGGGTATTGGCATTTGTTTGGAACTCATACATATGCAGGAAACTGTCTTGGAAGTGGGTATTGGTATTTATTTGGAACATTTACATATGCAGGAAACTGTCCTAAAAGTGGGTATTGGGATTTGTTTGGGACTCATACATTCACAGGAAACTGTCCTGGAAGTGGGTATTGGCATTTGTTTGAGACTCATACATATGCAGGAAACTGTCCTGGAAGTGGGTATTGGCATTTGTTTGGGACTCATACGTACGCAGGAAACTGTCCTGGAAGTCGGTACTGGCATCTATTTGGAAGTCTTACATATGTAGGAAACTGTCCTAAAAGCCGGTATTGGCATTAGTTTGGAGCTCACACATATGCAGGAAACTGTCCTGGAAGTGGGTGTTGGCATTTATTTGGGATTCATTCATATGCCGGAAACTGTCCTGGAAGTGGGTATTGGCATTTGTTTGGGACTCATACATATGCAGGAAACTGTCCTGGAAGTGGGTATTGGCATTTGTTTGAGACTCATACATATGCAGAAAACTGTCCTGGAAGTGGGCTTTGGTATTTGTTTGGGACTCATACATACACAGGAAACTGTCCTGGAAGTGGGTATTGGCATTTGTTTGAGACTCATACATACGCAGGAAACTGTCCTGGAAGACGGTGTTGATATTTGTTTGGGACTCATACATTCGCAGGAAACTGTCTTGGAAGTGGGTATTGGCATTTGTTTGGGACTCATACATACGCAGGAAACTGTCCTGGAAGTGGGTATTGGCATCTATTTGGAACTCTTACATATGCAGGAAACTGTCCTAAAAGTGGGTATTGAGATTTGTTTGGGACTGGTACATATGGAGGAAATTGTCCTGGAAGTGGGCATTGGCATTTATTTGGGACTCATACATATGCAGGAAAGTGTCCTGGAAGTATGTATTGGCATTTGTTTGGGACTCATACATACTTAGGAAACTGTCCTGGAAGTGGGTATTGGCATCTATTTGGAACTCTTACATTTGCAGGAAACTGTACTAAAACTGGGTATTGACATTTGTATAGGACTCATACGTATGCAGGAAACTTTCCTGGAAGTGGGTTTTGGCATTTGTTTGGAACTCTTACATATGCACTAAACTGTCTTGGAAGTGGATATTGTTATTGTTTGGAGCTCATGCATACGCAGGAAACTGTCCTGGAAGAGGGTATTGGCATTTGTTTGGGACTCATACATACTTAGGAAATTGTCCTGGAAGTGGGTATTGGCATTTGTTTGAGACTCATACATACGCAGGAAACTGTCCTGGAAGTGGGTATTGGCATTTTTTTGGAACTCATACATTTGCAGGAAACTGTCTTGGAAGTGGGTATTGGTATTTATTTGGAACTCTTACAGATGCAGGAAACTGTCCTGTAAGTGGGTATTGGCATTTGTTTGGGACTCATACATACGCAGGAAACTGTCCTGGAAGTGGGCATTGGAATTTGTTTGGGACTCATACATATGCAGGAAACTGTCCTGTAAGTGGGTATTGGCATTTGTTTGGGACTCATACATACGCAGGTAACTGTCCTGGAAGTGGTTATTGGCATTTGTTTGGGACTCTTACATTCGCAGGAAACTGTCCTGGAGGTGGGTAGTGGCATCTATTTCGGACTCATACATACGCAGGAAACTGTCCTGGAAGTGGGTATTGGCATTTGTTTAGGACTCATACATACACAGGAAACTGTCCAGGAAGTGGGTTTTGGGATTTGTTTGGGACTCATACATACGCAAGAATCTGTCCTGGAAGTTGGTATTAGCATTTGTTTGAGACTCATACATACGCAGGAAACTGTCCTGAAAGTGGGAATTGGCATTTGTTTGGGACTGATACATACGCAGGAAACTGTCCTGGAAGTGGGTATTGGCATTTGTTTGGGACTCATACATTCGCAGAAAACTGTCCTGGAGGTGGGTTTTGGCATCTATATGGAACTCTTACATATGCAGGAAACTGTCCTAAATGTGGGTATTGGCATTAGTTAGGGGTTCATACATATGCAGGAAACTGCCCTGGAAGTGGGTATTGGCATTTGTTTAGGGCTCATACATACACAGGAAACTGTCCTGGAAGTGGGTATTGGGATTTGTTTGGGACTCATAAATACTTATGAATGTGTACTGGAAGTGGGTATTGGCATTTGTTTGATACTCCTACATATGCAGGAAACTGTCCTGGAAGTGGGTATTGGCATTTGTTTGAGACTCATACATATGCAGGAAACTGTCCTGGAAGTGGGCTTTGGTATTTGTTTGGGACTGATACATACACAGGAAACTGTCCTGGAAGTGTGTTTTGGCATTTGTTTGAGACTCATACATACGCAGGAAACTGTCCTGGAAGACGATGTTGACATTTGTTTGGGACTCATACATACTTAGGAAAGTGTCCTGGAAGTGGGTATTGGCATTTGTTTGGGACTCATACATACGCAGGAAACTGTCCTGGAATTGGGTATTGGCATTTTTTTGGAACTCATACATTTGCAGGAAACTGTCTTGGAAGTGGGTATTGGTATTTATTTGGAACTCTTACAGATGCAGGAAACTGTCCTGTAAGTGGGTATTGGCATTTGTTTGGGACTCATACATACGCAGGAAACTGTCCTGGAAGTGGGCATTGGAATTTGTTTGGGACTCATACATATGCAGGAAACTGTCCTGTAAGTGGGTATTGGCATTTGTTTGGGACTCATACATACGCAGGTAACTGTCCTGGAAGTGGTTATTGGCATTTGTTTGGGACTCTTACATTCGCAGGAAACTGTCCTGGAGGTGGGTAGTGGCATCTATTTTGGACTCATACATACGCAGGAAACTGTCCTGGAAGTGGGTATTGGCATTTGTTTAGGACTCATACATACACAGGAAACTGTCCAGGAAGTTGGTATTAGCATTTGTTTGAGACTCATACATACGCAGGAAACTGTCCTGAAAGTGGGAATTGGCATTTGTTTGGGACTGATACATACGCAGGAAACTGTCCTGGAAGTGGGTATTGGCATTTGTTTGGGACTCATACATTCGCAGAAAACTGTCCTGGAGGTGGGTTTTGGCATCTATATGGAACTCTTACATATGCAGGAAACTGTCCTAAATGTGGGTATTGGCATTAGTTAGGGGTTCATACATATGCAGGAAACTGCCCTGGAAGTGGGTATTGGCACTTGTTTGAGACGCATACATACGCAGGAAACTGTCCTGGAAGACGATGTTGACATTTGTTTGGGACTCATACATACTTAGGAAAGTGTCCTGGAAGTGGGTATTGGCATTTGTTTGGGACTCATACATACGCAGGAAACTGTCCTGGAATTGGGTATTGGCATCTATTTGGAACTCTTACATTTGCAGGAAACTGTACTAAAAGTGGGTATTGACATTTGTATAGGACTCATACATATGCTGGAAACTGTCCTGGAAGTGGGTATTGGCATTTGCTTGGAACTCTTACATATGCAGTAAACTGTCTTGGAAGTGGATATTGGTATTTGTTTGGAGCTCATGCATACGCAGGAAACTGTCCTGGAAGTGGGTATTGGCATTTGTTTGGGACTCATACATACTTAGGAAAGTGTCCTGGAAGTGGGTATTGGCATTTGTTTGGGACTCATACATTCGCAGGAAACTGTCCTGGAGGTGGGTATTGGCATCTATTTGGAACTCTTACATATGCAGGAAACTGTCCTAAAAATGGGTATTGACATTTGATTGGGGTTCATACATACGCAGGAAACTGCCCTGGAAGTGGGTATTGGCTTTTGTTTAGGACTCATAAATACAGAAGAAACTGTCCTGGAAGTGGGTATTGGTATTTATTTGGAACTCTTACATATGCAGGAAACTGTCCTGTAAGTGGGTATTGGCATTTGTTTGGGACTCATACATACGCAGGAAACTGTCCTGGAAGTGGACATTGGAATTTGTTTGGGACTCATACATATGCAGGAAACTGTCCTGTAAGTGGGTATTGGCATTTGTTTGGGACTCATACATACGCAGGAAACTGTCCTGGAAGTGGGTATTGGCATTTGTTTGGGACTCATACATTCGCAGGAAACTGTCCTGGAGGGGGGTATTGGCATCTATTTCGAACTCTTACATATGCAGGAAACTGTCCTAAAAGTGGGTATTGGCATTTGTTTGGGATTCATACATACGCAGGAAACTGTCCTGGAATTGGGTATTGGCATTCGTTTAGGACTCATACATATGCAGGAAACGGTCCTGGAAGTGGGTATTGGGATTTGTTTGGGACTCATACATACGCAAGAATCTGTCCTGGAAGTGGATATTAGCATTTGTTTGAGACTCATTCATACGCAGGAAACTGTCCTGAAAGTGGGAATTGGCTTTTGTTTGGGACTGACACATACGCAGGAAACTGTCCTGGAAGTGGGTATTGGCATTTGTTTGGGACTCATACATTCGCAGGAAACTGTCCTGGAGGTGGGTATTGGCATCTATTTGGAACTCTTACATATGCAAGGAATCTGTCCTAAAAGTGGGTATTGGCATTTGTTTGGGATTCATACATACGCAGAAAACTGTCTTTGAGGTGGGTATTGGCATTTGTTTGGGACTCATACATTCGCAGGAAACTGTCCTGGAGGTGGGTATTGGCATCTATTTGGAACTCTTACATATGGAGGAAACTGTCCTAAAAGTGGGTATTGGCATTTGTTTGGGGTTCTTACATACGCAGGAAACTGCCCTGGAAGTGGGTATTGGTATTTGTTTAGGACTCATACATACAAAGGAAACTGTCCTGGAAGTGGGTATTGGGATTTGTTTGGGATTCATACATATGCTGGAAACTGTCCTGGAAGTGGGTATTGGCATTTGTTTGAGACTCATACATACGTAGGAAACTGTCCTGGAAATGGGTATTGGCATTTCTTTGGGACTCATACATACGCAGGAAACTGTCTTGAAGTGGGTATTGGTATTTGTTTGGGACTCATACGTACGCAGGAAACTGTCCTGGAAGTTGGTATTGGCATCTATTTGGAAGTCTTACATATGTAGGAAACTGTCCTAAAAGTGGGTTTTGGCATTTGTTTGGGACTCATACATACACAGGAAACTGTCGTGGAAGTGGGCTTTGGCATTTGTTTGGGACTCATACATACACAGGAAACTGTCCTGGAAGTGGGTATTGGCATTTGTTTGAGACGCATAAATATGCAGGAAACTGTCCTGAAAGTGGGTATTTGCCTTTGTTTGGGACTCATACATATGCAGGAAACTGTCCTGGAAGTGGGCTTTGGTATTTGTTTGGGACTCATACATACACAGGAAACTGTCCTGGAAGTGTGTTTTGGCATTTGTTTGAGACTCATAGATACGCAGGAAACTGTCCTGGAAGACGATGTTGACATTTGTTTGGGACTCATACATACTTAGGAAAGTGTCCTGGAAGTGGGTATTGGCATTTGTTTGGGACTCATACATACGCAGGAAACTGTCCTGGAATTGGGTATTGGCATCTATTTGGAACTCTTACATTTGCAGGAAACTGTACTAAAAGTGGGTATTGACATTTGTATAGGACTCATACATATGCTGGAAACTGTCCTGGAAGTGGGTATTGGCATTTGCTTGGAACTCTTACATATGCAGTAAACTGTCTTGGAAGTGGATATTGGTATTTGTTTGGAGCTCATGCATACGCAGGAAACTGTCCTGGAAGTGGGTATTGGCATTTGTTTGGGACTCATACATACTTAGGAAAGTGTCCTGGAATTGGGTATTGGCATTTGTTTGGGACTCATACATTCGCAGGAAACTGTCCTGGAGGTGGGTATTGGCATCTATTTGGAACTCTTACATATGCAGGAAACTGTCCTAAAAATGGGTATTGACATTTGATTGGGGTTCATACATACGCAGGAAACTGCCCTGGAAGTGGGTATTGGCTTTTGTTTAGGACTCATAAATACAGAAGAAACTGTCCTGGAAGTGGGTATTGGTATTTATTTGGAACTCTTACATATGCAGGAAACTGTCCTGTAAGTGGGTATTGGCATTTGTTTGGGACTCATACATACGCAGGAAACTGTCCTGGAAGTGGACATTGGAATTTGTTTGGGACTCATACATATGCAGGAAACTGTCCTGTAAGTGGGTATTGGCATTTGTTTGGGACTCATACATACGCAGGAAACTGTCCTGGAAGTGGGTATTGGCATTTGTTTGGGACTCATACATTCGCAGGAAACTGTCCTGGAGGGGGGTATTGGCATCTATTTCGAACTCTTACATATGCAGGAAACTGTCCTAAAAGTGGGTATTGGCATTTGTTTGGGATTCATACATACGCAGGAAACTGTCCTGGAATTGGGTATTGGCATTCGTTTAGGACTCATACATATGCAGGAAACTGTCCTGGAAGTGGGTATTGGGATTTGTTTGGGACTCATACATACGCAAGAATCTGTCCTGGAAGTGGATATTAGCATTTGTTTGAGACTCATTCATACGCAGGAAACTGTCCTGAAAGTGGGAATTGGCTTTTGTTTGGGACTGACACATACGCAGGAAACTGTCCTGGAAGTGGGTATTGGCATTTGTTTGGGACTCATACATTCGCAGGAAACTGTCCTGGAGGTGGGTATTGGCATCTATTTGGAACTCTTACATATGCAAGGAATCTGTCCTAAAAGTGGGTATTGGCATTTGTTTGGGATTCATACATACGCAGAAAACTGTCTTTGAGGTGGGTATTGGCATTTGTTTGGGACTCATACATTCGCAGGAAACTGTCCTGGAGGTGGGTATTGGCATCTATTTGGAACTCTTACATATGGAGGAAACTGTCCTAAAAGTGGGTATTGGCATTTGTTTGGGGTTCTTACATACGCAGGAAACTGCCCTGGAAGTGGGTATTGGTATTTGTTTAGGACTCATACATACAAAGGAAACTGTCCTGGAAGTGGGTATTGGGATTTGTTTGGGATTCATACATATGCTGGAAACTGTCCTGGAAGTGGGTATTGGCATTTGTTTGAGACTCATACATACGTAGGAAACTGTCCTGGAAATGGGTATTGGCATTTCTTTGGGACTCATACATACGCAGGAAACTGTCTTGAAGTGGGTATTGGTATTTGTTTGGGACTCATACGTACGCAGGAAACTGTCCTGGAAGTTGGTATTGGCATCTATTTGGAAGTCTTACATATGTAGGAAACTGTCCTAAAAGTGGGTTTTGGCATTTGTTTGGGACTCATACATACACAGGAAACTGTCGTGGAAGTGGGCTTTGGCATTTGTTTGGGACTCATACATACACAGGAAACTGTCCTGGAAGTGGGTATTGGCATTTGTTTGAGACGCATAAATATGCAGGAAACTGTCCTGAAAGTGGGTATTTGCCTTTGTTAGGGACTCATACATATGCAGGAAACTGTCCTGGAAGTGGGTATTGGCATTTATTTGGAACTCTTACATATGCAGGAAACTGTCCTAAAAGTGGGAAATGGCATTTGTTTGGGACTCATACATACACAGGAAACTGTCCTGGAAGAGGGTGTTGGCATTTGTTTGGGACTCATACATACACAGGAAACTGTCCAGGAAGTGGGTATTGGCATTTGTTTGAGACTCATTCATACGCAGGAAACTGTCCTGGCAGTGGGTATTGGCATTTGTTTGAGACTCATACATATGCAGGAAACTGTCCAAAAAGTGGGCTTTGGTATTTGTTTGGGACTCATACATGCACAGGAAACTGTCCTGGAAGTGGGTATTGGCATTTGTTTGAGACTCATACATACGCAGGAAACTGTCCTGGAAGACGGTGTTGGCATTTGTTTGGGAATCATACATTCGCAGGAAACTGTCTTGGAAGTGGGTATTGGCATTTGTTTGGGACTCATACATACGCAGGAAACTGTCCTGGAAGTGGGTATTGGCATCTATTTGGAACACTTACATATGCAGGAAACTGTCCTAAAAGTGGGTATTGACATGTGTTTGCGACTGATACTTATGGAGGAAATTGTCCTGGAAGTGGGCATTGGCATTTGTTTAGGACTCATACATATGCAGGAAACTGTCCAGGAAGTGGGTATTGGCATTTGTTTGGGACTCATACATACAAAGGAAACTGTCCTGGAAGTGGGTATTGGCATTTGTTTGAGACTCATACATATGCAGGCAACTGTCCTGGAAGTGGGTATTGGCATTTGTTTGGGACTCATACGTACGCAGGAAACTGTCCTGGAAGTTGGTATTGGCATCTATTTTGGAAGTCTTACATATGTAGGAAACTGTCCTAAAAGCCGGTATTGGCATTTGTTTGGAGCTCACACATATGCAGGAAACTTTCCTGGAAGTGGGTGTTGGCATTTATTTGGGATTCATTCATATGCCGGAAACTGTCCTGGAAGTGGGTATTGGCATTTGTTTGGGACTCATACATACTTAGGAAAGTGTCCTGGAAGTGGGTATTGGCATTTGTTTGATACTCCTACATATGCAGGAAACTGTCCTGGAAGTGGGTATTGGCATTTGTTTGAGACTCATACATATGCAGGAAACTGTCCTGGAAGTGGGCTTTGGTATTTGTTTGGGACTCATACATACACAGGAAACTGTCCTGGAAGTGGGTATTGGCATTTGTTTGAGACTCATACATACGCAGGATACTGCCCTGGAAGTGGGTTATGGCATCTATTTGGAACTCTTACATATGCAGGAAACTGTCCTAAAAGTGGGTATTGACATTTGTTTGCGACTGATACATATGGAGGAAATTGTCCTGGAAGTGGGCATTGGCATTTGTTTGGGACTCATACATATGCAGGAAACTGTCCAGGAAGTGGGTATTGGCATTTGTTTGGGACTCATACATACACAGGAAACTGTCCTGGAAGTGGGTATTGGCATTTGTTTGAGACTCATACATATGCAGGCAACTGTCCTGGAAGTGGGTATTGGCATTTGTTTGGAACTCATACATACGCAGGAAACTGTCTTGGAAGTGGGTATTGGTATTTATTTGGAACATTTACATATGCAGGAAACTGTCCTAAAAGTGGGTATTGGGATTTGTTTGGGACTCATACATACACAGGAAACTGTCCTGGAAGTGGGTATTGGCATTTGTTTGAGACTCATACATATGCAGGAAACTGTCCTGGAAGTGGGTATTGGCATTTGTTTGGGACTCATACATATGCTGGAAACTGTCCTGGAAGTGGGTATTGGCATTTGTTTGGGACTCATACGTACGCAGGAAACTGTCCTGGAAGTCGGTACTGGCATCTATTTGGAAGTCTTACATATGTAGGAAACTGTCCTAAAAGCCAGTATTGGCATTTGTTTGGAGCTCACACATATGCCGGAAACTGTCGTGGAAGTGGGCTTTGGCATTTGTTTGGGACTCATACATACACAGGAAACTGTCCTGGAAGTGGGTATTGGCATTTGTTTGAGACGCATAAATATGCAGGAAACTGTCCTGAAAGTGGGTATTTGCCTTTGTTAGGGACTCATACATATGCAGGAAACTGTCCTGGAAGTGGGTATTGGCATTTGTTTGGGACTCATACATACAAAGGAAACTGTCCTGGAAGTGGGTATTGGGATTTGTTTGGGATTCATACATATGCTGGAAACTGTCCTGGAAGTGGGTATTGGCATTTGTTTGAGACTCATACATACGTAGGAAACTGTCCTGGAAATGGGTATTGGCATTTCTTTGGGACTCATACATACGCAGGAAACTGTCTTGAAGTGGGTATTGGTATTTGTTTGGGACTCATACGTACGCAGGAAACTGTCCTGGAAGTTGGTATTGGCATCTATTTGGAAGTCTTACATATGTAGGAAACTGTCCTAAAAGTGGGTTTTGGCATTTGTTTGGGACTCATACATACACAGGAAACTGTCGTGGAAGTGGGCTTTGGCATTTGTTTGGGACTCATACATACACAGGAAACTGTCCTGGAAGTGGGTATTGGCATTTGTTTGAGACGCATAAATATGCAGGAAACTGTCCTGAAAGTGGGTATTTGCCTTTGTTAGGGACTCATACATATGCAGGAAACTGTCCTGGAAGTGGGTATTGGCATTTATTTGGAACTCTTACATATGCAGGAAACTGTCCTAAAAGTGGGAAATGGCATTTGTTTGGGACTCATACATACACAGGAAACTGTCCTGGAAGAGGGTGTTGGCATTTGTTTGGGACTCATACATACACAGGAAACTGTCCAGGAAGTGGGTATTGGCATTTGTTTGAGACTCATTCATACGCAGGAAACTGTCCTGGCAGTGGGTATTGGCATTTGTTTGAGACTCATACATATGCAGGAAACTGTCCAAAAAGTGGGCTTTGGTATTTGTTTGGGACTCATACATGCACAGGAAACTGTCCTGGAAGTGGGTATTGGCATTTGTTTGAGACTCATACATACGCAGGAAACTGTCCTGGAAGACGGTGTTGGCATTTGTTTGGGAATCATACATTCGCAGGAAACTGTCTTGGAAGTGGGTATTGGCATTTGTTTGGGACTCATACATACGCAGGAAACTGTCCTGGAAGTGGGTATTGGCATCTATTTGGAACACTTACATATGCAGGAAACTGTCCTAAAAGTGGGTATTGACATGTGTTTGCGACTGATACTTATGGAGGAAATTGTCCTGGAAGTGGGCATTGGCATTTGTTTAGGACTCATACATATGCAGGAAACTGTCCAGGAAGTGGGTATTGGCATTTGTTTGGGACTCATACATACAAAGGAAACTGTCCTGGAAGTGGGTATTGGCATTTGTTTGAGACTCATACATATGCAGGCAACTGTCCTGGAAGTGGGTATTGGCATTTGTTTGGGACTCATACGTACGCAGGAAACTGTCCTGGAAGTTGGTATTGGCATCTATTTTGGAAGTCTTACATATGTAGGAAACTGTCCTAAAAGCCGGTATTGGCATTTGTTTGGAGCTCACACATATGCAGGAAACTTTCCTGGAAGTGGGTGTTGGCATTTATTTGGGATTCATTCATATGCCGGAAACTGTCCTGGAAGTGGGTATTGGCATTTGTTTGGGACTCATACATACTTAGGAAAGTGTCCTGGAAGTGGGTATTGGCATTTGTTTGATACTCCTACATATGCAGGAAACTGTCCTGGAAGTGGGTATTGGCATTTGTTTGAGACTCATACATATGCAGGAAACTGTCCTGGAAGTGGGCTTTGGTATTTGTTTGGGACTCATACATACACAGGAAACTGTCCTGGAAGTGGGTATTGGCATTTGTTTGAGACTCATACATACGCAGGATACTGCCCTGGAAGTGGGTTATGGCATCTATTTGGAACTCTTACATATGCAGGAAACTGTCCTAAAAGTGGGTATTGACATTTGTTTGCGACTGATACATATGGAGGAAATTGTCCTGGAAGTGGGCATTGGCATTTGTTTGGGACTCATACATATGCAGGAAACTGTCCAGGAAGTGGGTATTGGCATTTGTTTGGGACTCATACATACACAGGAAACTGTCCTGGAAGTGGGTATTGGCATTTGTTTGAGACTCATACATATGCAGGCAACTGTCCTGGAAGTGGGTATTGGCATTTGTTTGGAACTCATACATACGCAGGAAACTGTCTTGGAAGTGGGTATTGGTATTTATTTGGAACATTTACATATGCAGGAAACTGTCCTAAAAGTGGGTATTGGGATTTGTTTGGGACTCATACATACACAGGAAACTGTCCTGGAAGTGGGTATTGGCATTTGTTTGAGACTCATACATATGCAGGAAACTGTCCTGGAAGTGGGTATTGGCATTTGTTTGGGACTCATACATATGCTGGAAACTGTCCTGGAAGTGGGTATTGGCATTTGTTTGGGACTCATACGTACGCAGGAAACTGTCCTGGAAGTCGGTACTGGCATCTATTTGGAAGTCTTACATATGTAGGAAACTGTCCTAAAAGCCAGTATTGGCATTTGTTTGGAGCTCACACATATGCCGGAAACTGTCCTGGAAGTGGGTATTGGCATTTGTTTGGGACTCATACATACTTAGGAAAGTGTCCTGGAAGTGGGTATTGGCATTTGTTTGATACTCCTACATATGCAGGAAACTGTCCTGGAAGTGGGTATTGGCATTTGTTTGAGACTCATACATATGCTGGAAACTGTCCTGGAAGTGGGCTTCGGTATTTGTTTGTGACTCATACATACACAGGAAACTGTCCTGGAAGTGGGTATTGGCATTTGTTTGAGACTCATACATACGCAGGAAACTGTCCTGGAAGACGGTGTTGACATTTGTTTGGGACTCATACATTCACAGGAAACTGTCTTGGAAGTGGGTATTGGCATTTGTTTGGGACTCATACATACGCAGGAAACTGTCCTGGAAGTGGATATTGGCATCTATTTGGAACTCTTACATATGCAGGAAACTGTCCTAAAAGTGGGTATTGAGATTTGTTTGGGACTGGTACATATAGAGGAAATTGTCCTGGAAGTGGGCATTGGCATTTGTTTGGGACTCATACATATGCAGGAAAGTGTCCTGGAAGTGGGTATTGGCATTTGTTTGGGACTCATACATACTTAGGAAACTGTCCTGGAAGTGGGTATTGGCATCTATTTGGAACTCTTACATTTGCAGGAAACTGTACTAAAACTGGGTATTGACATTTGTAGAAGACTCATACGTATGCAGGAAACTGTCCTGGAAGTGGGTATTGGCATTTGTTTGTAACTCTTACATATGCAGTAATCTGTCTTGGAAGTGGATATTGTTATTTGTTTGGAGCTCATGCATATGCAGGAAACTGTCCTGGAAGTGGGTATTGGCATTTGTTTGGGACTCATACATACTTAGGAAAGTGTCCTGGAAGTGGGTATTGGCATTTGTTTGAGACTCATACATACGCAGGAAACTGTCCTGGAAGTGGGTATTGGCATTTGTTTGAAACTCATACATATGCAGGAAACTGTCTTGGAAGTGGGTATTGGTATTTATTTGGAACTCTTACAGATGCAGGAAACTGTCCTGTAAGTGGGTATTGGCATTTGTTTGGGACTCATACATACACAGGAAACTGTCCTGGAAGAGGGTGTTGGCATTTGTTTGGGACTCATACATACACAGGAAACTGTCCAGGAAGTGGGTATTGGCATTTGTTTGAGACTCATACATACGCAGGAAACTGTCCTGGAAGGGGTATTGGCATTTGTTTGAGACTCATACATATGCAGGAAACTGTCCTAAAAGTGGGCTTTGGTATTTGTTTGGGACTCATACATGCACAGGAAAATGTCCTGGAAGTGGGTATTGGCATTTGTTTGAGACTCATACATATGCAGGAAACTGTCCTGGAAGACGGTGTTGGCATTTGTTTGGGACTCATACAATCGCAGGAAACTGTCTTGGAAGTGGGTATTGGCATTTGTTTGGGACTCATACATACGCAGGAAACTGTCCTGGAAGTGGGTATTGGCATCTATTTGGAACTCTTACATATGCAGAAAACTGTCCTTAAAGTGGGTATTGACATGTGTTTGCGACTGATACTTATGGAGGAAATTGTCCTGGAAGTGGGCATTGGCATTTGTTTAGGACTCATACATATGCAGGAAACTGTCCTGGAAGTGGGTATTGGCATTTGTTTGGGACTCATACATACACAGGAAACTGTCCTGGAAGTGGGTATTGGCATTTGTTTGAGACTCATACATATGCAGGCAACTGTCCTGGAAGTGGGTATTGGCATTTGTTTGGAACTCATACATACGCAGGAAACTGTCTTGGAAGAGGGTATTGGTATTTATTTGGAACATTTACATTTGCAGGAAACTATCCTAAAAGTGGGTATTGGGATTTGTTTGGGACTCATACATACACAGGAAACTGTCCTGGAAGTGGGTATTGGCATTTGTTTGAGACTCATACATATGCAGGAAACTGTCCTGGAAGTGGGTATTGGCAATTGTTTGGGACTCATACATATGCAGGAAACTGTCCTGGAAGTGGGTATTGGCATTTGTTTGGGACTCATACGTACGCAGGAAACTGTCCTGGAAGTTGGTATTGGCATCTATTTTGGAAGTCTAACATATGTAGGAAACTGTCCTAAAAGCCGGTATTGGCATTTGTTTGGAGCTCACACATATGCAGGAAACTTTCCTGGAAGTGGGTGTTGGCATTTATTTGGAATTCATTCATATGCCGGAAACTGTCCTGGAAGTGGGTATTGGCATTTGTTTGGGACTCATACATACTTAGGAAAGTGTCCTGGAAGTGGGTATTGGCATTTGTTTGATACTCCTACATATGCAGGAAACTGTCCTGGAAGTGGGTATTGGCATTTGTTTGAGACTCATACATATGCTGGAAACTGTCCTGGAAGTGGGCTTTGGTATTTGTTTGTGACTCATACATACACAGGAAACTGTCCTGGAAGTGGGTATTGGCATTTGTTTGAGACTCATACATACGCAGGAAACTGTCCTGGAAGACGGTGTTGACATTTGTTTGGGACTCATACATTCGCAGGAAACTGTCTTGGAAGTGGGTATTGGCATTTGTTTGAGACTCATACATACGCAGGAAACTGTCCTGGAAGTGGATATTGGCATCTATTTGGAACTCTTACATACGCAGGAAACTGTCCTAAAAGTGGGTATTGAGATTTGTTTGGGACTGGTACATATGGAGGAAATTGTCCTGGAAGTGGGCATTGGCATTTGTTTGGGACTCATACATATGCAGGAAAGTGTCCTGGAAGTGGGTATTGGCATTTGTTTGGGACTCATACATACTTAGGAAACTGTCCTGGAAGTGGGTATTGGCATCTATTTGGAACTCTTACATTTGCAGGAAACTGTACTAAAACTGGGTATTGACATTTGTAGAAGACTCATACGTATGCAGGAAACTGTCCTGGAAGTGGGTATTGGCATTTGTTTGTAACTCTTACATATGCAGTAAACTGTCTTGGAAGTGGATATTGGTATTTGTTTGGAGCTCATGCATATGGAGGAAACTGTCCTGGAAGTGGGTATTGGCATTTGTTTGGGACTCATACATACACAGGAAACTGTCCTGGAAGTGGGTATTGGCATTTGTTTGAGACTCATACATATGCAGGCAACTGTCCTGGAAGTGGGTATTGGCATTTGTTTGGAACTCATACATACGCAGGAAACTGTCTTGGAAGAGGGTATTGGTATTTATTTGGAACATTTACATATGCAGGAAACTATCCTAAAAGTGGGTATTGGGATTTGTTTGGGACTCATACATACACAGGAAACTGTCTTGGAAGAGGGTATTGGTATTTATTTGGAACATTTACATATGCAGGAAACTATCCTAAAAGTGGGTATTGGGATTTGTTTGGGACTCATACATACACAGGAAACATCCTGGAAGTGGGTATTGGCATTTGTTTGAGACTCATACATATGCAGGAAACTGTCCTGGAAGTGGGTACTGGCAATTGTTTGGGACTCATACATATGCAGGAAACTGTCCTGGAAGTGGGTATTGGCATTTGTTTGGGACTCATACGTACGCAGGAAACTGTCCTGGAAGTTGGTATTGGCATCTATTTTGGAAGTCTTTCATATGTAGTAAACTGTCCTAAAAGCCGGTATTGGCATTTGTTTGGAGCTCACACATATGCAGGAAACTTTCCTGGAAGTGGGTGTTGGCATTTATTTGGGATTCATTCATATGCCGGAAACTGTCCTGGAAGTGGGTATTGGCATTAGTTTGGGACTCATACATACTTAGGAAAGTGTCCTGGAAGTGGGTATTGGCATTTGTTTGATACTCCTACATATGCAGGAAACTGTCCTGGAAGTGGGTATTGGCATTTGTTTGAGATTCATACATATGCAGGAAACTGTCCTGGAAGTGGGCTTTGGTATTTGTTTGGGACTCATACATACACAGGAAACTGTCCTGGAAGTGGGTATTGGCATTTGTTTGAGACTCATACATACGCAGGAAACTGTCCTGGAAGTGGGTATTGGCATCTATTTGGAACTCTTACATATGCAGGAAACTGTCCTAAAAGTGGGTATTGACATTTGTTTGCGACTGATACATATGGAGGAAATTGTCCTGGAAGTGGGCATTGGCATTTGTTTGGGACTCATACATATGCAGGAAACTGTCCTGGAAGTGGGTATTGGCATTTGTTTGGGACTCATACATACACAGGAAACTGTCCTGGAAGTGGGTATTGGCATTTGTTTGAGACTCATACATATGCAGGCAACTGTCCTGGAAGTGGGTGTTGGCATTTGTTTGGAACTCATACATACGCAGGAAACTGTCTTGGAAGTGGGTATTGGTATTTATTTGGAACATTTACATATGCAGGAAACTGTCCTAAAAGTGGGTAATGGGATTTGTTTGGGACTCATACATACACAGGAAACTGTCCTGGAAGTGGGTATTGGCATTTGTTTGAGACTCATACATATGCAGGAAACTGTCCTGGAAGTGGGTATTGGCATATGTTTGGGACTCATACATATGCAGGAAACTGTCCTGGAAGTGGGTATTGGCATTTGTTTGGGACTCATACGTACGCAGGAAACTGTCCTGGAAGTCGGTACTGGCATCTATTTGGAAATCTTACATATGTAGGAAACTGTCCTAAAAGCCGGTATTGGCATTTGTTTGGAGCTCACACATATGCAGGAAACTGTCCTGGAAGTGGGTGTTGGCATTTATTTGGGATTCATTCATATGCCGGAAACTGTCCTGGAAGTGGGTATTGGCATTTGTTTGGGACTCATACATACTTAGGAAAGTGTCCTGGAAGTGGGTATTGTCATTTGTTTGATACTCCTACATATGCAGGAAACTGTCCTGGAAGTGGGTATTGGCATTTGTTTGAGACTCATACATATGCTGGAAACTGTCCTGGAAGTGGGCTTTGGTATTTGTTTGTGACTCATACATACACAGGAAACTGTCCTGGAAGTGGGTATTGGCATTTGTTTGAGACTCATACATACGCAGGAAACTGTCCTGGAAGACGGTGTTGACATTTGTTTGGGACTCATACATTCGCAGGAAACTGTCTTGGAAGTAGGTATTGGCATTTGTTTGGGACTCATACATACGCAGGAAACTGTCCTGGAAGTGGATATTGGCATCTATTTGGAACTCTTACATACGCAGGAAACTGTCCTAAAAGTGGGTATTGAGATTTGTTTGGGACTGGTACATATGGAGGAAATTGTCCTGGAAGTGGGCATTGGCATTTGTTTGGGACTCATACATATGCAGGAAAGTGTCCTGGAAGTGGGTATTGGCATTTGTTTGGGACTCATACATACTTAGGAAACTGTCCTGGAAGTGGGTATTGGCATCTATTTGGAACTCTTACATTTGCAGGAAACTGTACTAAAACTGGGTATTGACATTTGTAGAAGACTCATACGTATGCAGGAAACTGTCCTGGAAGTGGGTATTGGCATTTGTTTGTAACTCTTACATATGCAGTAAACTGTCTTGGAAGTGGATATTGGTATTTGTTTGGAGCTCATGCATATGGAGGAAACTGTCCTGGAAGTGGGTATTGGCATTTGTTTGGGACTCATACATACTTAGGAAAGTGTGCTGGAAGTGGGTATTGGCATTTGTTTGAGACTCATACATATGCAGGAAACTGTCCTGGAAGTGGGTATTGGCATTTGTTTGGAACTCATACATATGCAGGAAACTGTCTTGGAAGTGGGTATTGGTATTTATTTGGAACTCTTACAGATGCAGGAAACTGTCCTGTAAGTGGGTATTGGCATTTGTTTGGGACTCATACATACACAGGAAACTGTCCTGGAAGAGGGCTTTGGTATTTGTTTGGGACTCATACATGCATAGGAAAATGTCCTGGAAGTGGGTATTGGCATTTGTTTGAGACTCATACATATGCAGGAAACTGTCCTGGAAGACGGTGTTGGCATTTGTTTGGGACTCATACATTCGCAGGAAACTGTCTTGGAAGTGGGTATTGGCATTTGTTTGGGACTCATACATACGCAGGAAACTGTCCTGGAAGTGGGTATTGGCATCTATTTGGAACTCTTGCATATGCAGGAAACTGTCCGGTAAGTGGGTATTGGCATTTGTTTGGGACTCATACATATGCAGGAAACTGTCCTAAAAGTGGGCTTTGGTATTTGTTTGGGACTCATACATGCATAGGAAAATGTCCTGGAAGTGGGTATTGGCATTTGTTTGAGACTCATACATATGCAGGAAACTGTCCTGGAAGACGGTGTTGGCATTTGTTTGGGACTCATACATTCGCAGGAAACTGTCTTGGAAGTGGGTATTGGCATTTGTTTGGGACTCATACATACGCAGGAAACTGTCCTGGAAGTGGGTATTGGCATCTATTTGGAACTCTTGCATATGCAGGAAACTGTCCTATAAGTGGGTATTGACATGTGTTTGCGACTGATACTTATGGAGGAAATTGTCCTGGAAGTGGGCATTGGCATTTGTTTAGGACTCATACATATGCAGGAAACTGTCCTGGAAGTGGGTATTGGCATTTGTTTGGGACTCATACATACACAGGAAACTGTCCTGGAAGTGGGTATTGGCATTTGTTTGAGACTCATACATATGCAGGCAACTGTCCTGGAAGTGGGTATTGGCATTTGTTTGGAACTCATACATACGCAGGAAACTGTCTTGGAAGAGGGTATTGGTATTTATTTGGAACATTTACATATGCAGGAAACTATCCTAAAAGTGGGTATTGGGATTTGTTTGGAACTCATACATACACAGGAAACTGTCCTGGAAGTGGGTATTGGCATTTGTTTGAGACTCATACATATGCAGGAAACTGTCCTGGAAGTGGGTACTGGCAATTGTTTGGGACTCATACATATGCAGGAAACTGTCCTGGAAGTGGGTATTGGCATTTGTTTGGGACTCATACGTACGCAGGAAACTGTCCTGGAAGTTGGTATTGGCATCTATTTTGGAAGTCTTTCATATGTAGTAAACTGTCCTAAAAGCCGGTATTGGCATTTGTTTGGAGCTCACACATATGCAGGAAACTTTCCTGGAAGTGGGTGTTGGCATTTATTTGGGATTCATTCATATGCCGGAAACTGTCCTGGAAGTGGGTATTGGCATTAGTTTGGGACTCATACATACTTAGGAAAGTGTCCTGGAAGTGGGTATTGGCATTTGTTTGATACTCCTACATATGCAGGAAACTGTCCTGGAAGTGGGTATTGGCATTTGTTTGAGACTCATACATATGCTGGAAACTGTCCTGGAAGTGGGCTTTGGTATTTGTTTGTGACTCATACATACACAGGAAACTGTCCTGGAAGTGGGTATTGGCATTTGTTTGAGACTCATACATACGCAGGAAACTGTCCTGGAAGACGGTGTTGACATTTGTTTGGGACTCATACATTCGCAGGAAACTGTCTTGGAAGTAGGTATTGGCATTTGTTTGGGACTCATACATACGCAGGAAACTGTCCTGGAAGTGGATATTGGCATCTATTTGGAACTCTTACATACGCAGGAAACTGTCCTAAAAGTGGGTATTGAGATTTGTTTGGGACTGGTACATATGGAGGAAATTGTCCTGGAAGTGGGCATTGGCATTTGTTTGGGACTCATACATATGCAGGAAAGTGTCCTGGAAGTGGGTATTGGCATTTGTTTGGGACTCATACATACTTAGGAAACTGTCCTGGAAGTGGGTATTGGCATCTATTTGGAACTCTTACATTTGCAGGAAACTGTACTAAAACTGGGTATTGACATTTGTAGAAGACTCATACGTATGCAGGAAACTGTCCTGGAAGTGGGTATTGGCATTTGTTTGTAACTCTTACATATGCAGTAAACTGTCTTGGAAGTGGATATTGGTATTTGTTTGGAGCTCATGCATATGGAGGAAACTGTCCTGGAAGTGGGTATTGGCATTTGTTTGGGACTCATACATACTTAGGAAAGTGTGCTGGAAGTGGGTATTGGCATTTGTTTGAGACTCATACATATGCAGGAAACTGTCCTGGAAGTGGGTATTGGCATTTGTTTGGAACTCATACATATGCAGGAAACTGTCTTGGAAGTGGGTATTGGTATTTATTTGGAACTCTTACAGATGCAGGAAACTGTCCTGTAAGTGGGTATTGGCATTTGTTTGGGACTCATACATACACAGGAAACTGTCCTTGAAGAGGGCTTTGGTATTTGTTTGGGACTCATACATGCATAGGAAAATGTCCTGGAAGTGGGTATTGGCATTTGTTTGAGACTCATACATATGCAGGAAACTGTCCTGGAAGACGGTGTTGGCATTTGTTTGGGACTCATACATTCGCAGGAAACTGTCTTGGAAGTGGGTATTGGCATTTGTTTGGGACTCATACATACGCAGGAAACTGTCCTGGAAGTGGGTATTGGCATCTATTTGGAACTCTTGCATATGCAGGAAACTGTCCGGTAAGTGGGTATTGGCATTTGTTTGGGACTCATACATATGCAGGAAACTGTCCTAAAAGTGGGCTTTGGTATTTGTTTGGGACTCATACATGCATAGGAAAATGTCCTGGAAGTGGGTATTGGCATTTGTTTGAGACTCATACATATGCAGGAAACTGTCCTGGAAGACGGTGTTGGCATTTGTTTGGGACTCATACATTCGCAGGAAACTGTCTTGGAAGTGGGTATTGGCATTTGTTTGGGACTCATACATACGCAGGAAACTGTCCTGGAAGTGGGTATTGGCATCTATTTGGAACTCTTGCATATGCAGGAAACTGTCCTATAAGTGGGTATTGACATGTGTTTGCGACTGATACTTATGGAGGAAATTGTCCTGGAAGTGGGCATTGGCATTTGTTTAGGACTCATACATATGCAGGAAACTGTCCTGGAAGTGGGTATTGGCATTTGTTTGGGACTCATACATACACAGGAAACTGTCCTGGAAGTGGGTATTGGCATTTGTTTGAGACTCATACATATGCAGGCAACTGTCCTGGAAGTGGGTATTGGCATTTGTTTGGAACTCATACATACGCAGGAAACTGTCTTGGAAGAGGGTATTGGTATTTATTTGGAACATTTACATATGCAGGAAACTATCCTAAAAGTGGGTATTGGGATTTGTTTGGAACTCATACATACACAGGAAACTGTCCTGGAAGTGGGTATTGGCATTTGTTTGAGACTCATACATATGCAGGAAACTGTCCTGGAAGTGGGTACTGGCAATTGTTTGGGACTCATACATATGCAGGAAACTGTCCTGGAAGTGGGTATTGGCATTTGTTTGGGACTCATACGTACGCAGGAAACTGTCCTGGAAGTTGGTATTGGCATCTATTTTGGAAGTCTTTCATATGTAGTAAACTGTCCTAAAAGCCGGTATTGGCATTTGTTTGGAGCTCACACATATGCAGGAAACTTTCCTGGAAGTGGGTGTTGGCATTTATTTGGGATTCATTCATATGCCGGAAACTGTCCTGGAAGTGGGTATTGGCATTAGTTTGGGACTCATACATACTTAGGAAAGTGTCCTGGAAGTGGGTATTGGCATTTGTTTGATACTCCTACATATGCAGGAAACTGTCCTGGAAGTGGGTATTGGCATTTGTTTGAGATTCATACATATGCAGGAAACTGTCCTGGAAGTGGGCTTTGGTATTTGTTTGGGACTCATACATACACAGGAAACTGTCCTGGAAGTGGGTATTGGCATTTGTTTGAGACTCATACATACGCAGGAAACTGTCCTGGAAGTGGGTATTGGCATCTATTTGGAACTCTTACATATGCAGGAAACTGTCCTAAAAGTGGGTATTGACATTTGTTTGCGACTGATACATATGGAGGAAATTGTCCTGGAAGTGGGCATTGGCATTTGTTTGGGACTCATACATATGCAGGAAACTGTCCTGGAAGTGGGTATTGGCATTTGTTTGGGACTCATACATACACAGGAAACTGTCCTGGAAGTGGGTATTGGCATTTGTTTGAGACTCATACATATGCAGGCAACTGTCCTGGAAGTGGGTGTTGGCATTTGTTTGGAACTCTTACATACGCAGGAAACTGTCTTGGAAGTGGGTATTGGTATTTATTTGGAACATTTACATATGCAGGAAACTGTCCTAAAAGTGGGTAATGGGATTTGTTTGGGACTCATACATACACAGGAAACTGTCCTGGAAGTGGGTATTGGCATTTGTTTGAGACTCATACATATGCAGGAAACTGTCCTGGAAGTGGGTATTGGCATTTGTTTGAGACTCATACATATGCAGGAAACTGTCCTGGAAGTGGGTATTGGCATTTGTTTGGGACTCATACATACGCAGGAAACTGTCCTGGAAGTGGGTATTGGCATCTATTTGGAACTCTTGCATATGCAGGAAACTGTCCGGTAAGTGGGTATTGGCATTTGTTTGGGACTCATACATATGCAGGAAACTGTCCTAAAAGTGGGCTTTGGTATTTGTTTGGGACTCATACATGCATAGGAAAATGTCCTGGAAGTGGGTATTGGCATTTGTTTGAGACTCATACATATGCAGGAAACTGTCCTGGAAGACGGTGTTGGCATTTGTTTGGGACTCATACATTCGCAGGAAACTGTCTTGGAAGTGGGTATTGGCATTTGTTTGGGACTCATACATACGCAGGAAACTGTCCTGGAAGTGGGTATTGGCATCTATTTGGAACTCTTGCATATGCAGGAAACTGTCCTATAAGTGGGTATTGACATGTGTTTGCGACTGATACTTATGGAGGAAATTGTCCTGGAAGTGGGCATTGGCATTTGTTTAGGACTCATACATATGCAGGAAACTGTCCTGGAAGTGGGTATTGGCATTTGTTTGGGACTCATACATACACAGGAAACTGTCCTGGAAGTGGGTATTGGCATTTGTTTGAGACTCATACATATGCAGGCAACTGTCCTGGAAGTGGGTATTGGCATTTGTTTGGAACTCATACATACGCAGGAAACTGTCTTGGAAGAGGGTATTGGTATTTATTTGGAACATTTACATATGCAGGAAACTATCCTAAAAGTGGGTATTGGGATTTGTTTGGAACTCATACATACACAGGAAACTGTCCTGGAAGTGGGTATTGGCATTTGTTTGAGACTCATACATATGCAGGAAACTGTCCTGGAAGTGGGTACTGGCAATTGTTTGGGACTCATACATATGCAGGAAACTGTCCTGGAAGTGGGTATTGGCATTTGTTTGGGACTCATACGTACGCAGGAAACTGTCCTGGAAGTTGGTATTGGCATCTATTTTGGAAGTCTTTCATATGTAGTAAACTGTCCTAAAAGCCGGTATTGGCATTTGTTTGGAGCTCACACATATGCAGGAAACTTTCCTGGAAGTGGGTGTTGGCATTTATTTGGGATTCATTCATATGCCGGAAACTGTCCTGGAAGTGGGTATTGGCATTAGTTTGGGACTCATACATACTTAGGAAAGTGTCCTGGAAGTGGGTATTGGCATTTGTTTGATACTCCTACATATGCAGGAAACTGTCCTGGAAGTGGGTATTGGCATTTGTTTGAGATTCATACATATGCAGGAAACTGTCCTGGAAGTGGGCTTTGGTATTTGTTTGGGACTCATACATACACAGGAAACTGTCCTGGAAGTGGGTATTGGCATTTGTTTGAGACTCATACATACGCAGGAAACTGTCCTGGAAGTGGGTATTGGCATCTATTTGGAACTCTTACATATGCAGGAAACTGTCCTAAAAGTGGGTATTGACATTTGTTTGCGACTGATACATATGGAGGAAATTGTCCTGGAAGTGGGCATTGGCATTTGTTTGGGACTCATACATATGCAGGAAACTGTCCTGGAAGTGGGTATTGGCATTTGTTTGGGACTCATACATACACAGGAAACTGTCCTGGAAGTGGGTATTGGCATTTGTTTGAGACTCATACATATGCAGGCAACTGTCCTGGAAGTGGGTGTTGGCATTTGTTTGGAACTCTTACATACGCAGGAAACTGTCTTGGAAGTGGGTATTGGTATTTATTTGGAACATTTACATATGCAGGAAACTGTCCTAAAAGTGGGTAATGGGATTTGTTTGGGACTCATACATACACAGGAAACTGTCCTGGAAGTGGGTATTGGCATTTGTTTGAGACTCATACATATGCAGGAAACTGTCCTGGAAGTGGGTATTGGCATTTGTTTGGGACTCATACATATGCAGGAAACTGTCCTGGAAGTGGGTATTGGCATTTGTTTGGGACTCATACGTACGCAGGAAACTGTCCTGGAAGTCGGTACTGGCATCTATTTGGAAGTCTTACATATGTAGGAAACTGTCCTAAAAGCCGGTATTGGCATTTGTTTGGAGCTCACACATATGCAGGAAACTGTCCTGGAAGTGGGTATTGGCATTTGTTTGGGACTCATACATACTTAGGAAAGTGTCCTGGAAGTGGGTATTGGCATTTATTTGATACTCCTACATATGCAGGAAACTGTCCTGGAAGTGGGTATTGGCATTTGTTTGAGACTCATACATATGCAAGAAACTGTCCTGGAAGTGGGCTTTGGTATTTGTTTGGGACTCATACATACACAAGAAACTGTCCTGGAAGTGGGTATTGGCATTTGTTTGAGACTCATACATACGCAGGAAACTGTCCTGGAAGACGGTGTTGACATTTGTTTGGGACTCATACATTCGCAGGAAACTGTCTTGGAAGTGGGTATTGGCATTTGTTTGGGACTCATACATACGCCGGAAACTGTCCTGCAAGTGTATATTGGCATCTATTTGGAACTCTTACATATGCAGGAAACTTTCCTAAAAGTGGGTATTGAGATTAGTTTGGGACTGGTACATTTGGAGGAAATTGTCCTGGAAGTGGGCATTGGCATTTGGTTGGGACTCATACATATGCAGGAAAGTGTCCTGGAAGTGGGTACTGGCAATTGTTTGGGACTCATACATATGCAGGAAACAGTCCTGGAAGTGGGTATTGGCATTTGTTTGGGACTCATACGTACGCAGGAAACTGTCCTGGAAGTTGGTATTGGCATCTCTTTTGGAAGTCTTACATATGTAGTAAACTGTCCTAAAAGCCGTTATTGGCATTTGTTTGGAGCTCACACATATGCAGGAAACTTTCCTGGAAGTGGGTGTTGGCATTTATTTGGGATTCATTCATATGCCGGAAACTGTCCTGGAAGTGGGTATTGGCATTTGTTTGGGACTCATACATACTTAGGAAAGTGTCCTGGAAGTGGTTATTGGCATTTGTTTGATACTCCTACATATGCAGGAAACTGTCCTGGAAGTGGGTATTGGCATTTGTTTGAGACTCATACATATGCAGGAAACTGTCCTGGAAGTGGGCTTTGGTATTTGTTTGGGACTCATACATACACAGGAAACTGTCCTGGAAGTGGGTATTGGCATTTGTTTGAGACTCATACATACGCAGGAAACTGCCCTGGAAGTGGGTATTGGCATCTATTTGGAACTCTTACATATGCAGGAAACTGTCCTAAAAGTGGGTATTGACATTTGTTTGCGACTGATACATATGGAGGAAATTTTCCTGGAAGTGGGCATTGGCATTTGCTTGGGACTCATACATATGCAGGAAACTGTCCTGGAAGTGGGTATTGGCATTTGTTTGATACTCATACATATGCAGGCAACTGTCCTGGAAGTGGGTGTTGGCATTTGTTTGGAACTCATACATACGCAGGAAACTGTCTTGGAAGTGGGTATTGGTATTTATTTGGAACATTTACATATGCAGGAAACTGTCCTAAAAGTGGATAATGGGATTTGTTTGGGACTCATACATACACAGGAAACTGTCCTGGAAGTGGGTATTGGCATTTGTTTGAGACTCATACATATGCAGGAAACTGTCCTGGAAGTGGGTATTGGCATTTGTTTGGCACTCATACATATGCAGGAAACTGTCCTGGAAGTGGGTATTGGCATTTGTTTGGGACTCATACGTACGCAGGAAACTGTCCTGGAAGTCGGTACTGGCATCTATTTGGAAGTCTTACATATGTAGGAAACCGTCCTAAAAGCCGGTATTGGCATTTGTTTGGAGCTCACACATATGCAGGAAACTGTCCTGGAAGTTGGTATTGGCATTTGTTTGGGACTCATACATACTTAGGAAAGTGTCCTGGAAGTGGGTATTGGCATTTGTTTGATACTCCTACATATGCAAGAAACTGTCCTGGAAGTGGGCTTTGGTATTTGTTTGGGACTCATACATACACAAGAAACTGTCCTGGAAGACGGTGTTGACATTTGTTTGGGACTCATACATTCGCAGGAAACTGTCTTGGAAGTGGGTATTGGCATTTGTTTGGGACTCATACATACGCCGGAAACTGTCCTGGAAGTGGATATTGCCATCTATTTGGAACTCTTAAATATGCAGGAAACTTTCCTAAAAGTGGGTATTGAGATTAGTTTGGGACTGGTACATATGGAGGAAATTGTCCTGGAAGTGGGCATTGGCATTTGGTTGGGACTCATACATATGCAGGAAAGTGTCCTGGAAGTGGGTATTGGCATTTGTTTGGGACTCATACATACTTAGGAAACTGTCCTGGAAGTGGGTATTGGCATCTATTTGGAACTCTTACATTTGCAGGAAACTGTACTAAAACTGGGTATTGACATTTGTATAAGACTCATACTTATGCAGGAAACTGTCCTGGAAGTGGGTATTGGCATTTGTTTGTAACTCTTACATATGCAGTAAACTGTCTTGGAAGTGGATATTGGTATTTGTTTGGAGCTCATGCATACGCAGGAAACTGTCCTTGAAGTGGGTATTGGCATTTGTTTGGGACTCATACATACTTAGGAAAGTGTCCTGGAAGTGGGTATTGGCATTTGTTTGAGACTCATACATACGCAGGAAACTGTCCTGGAAGTGGGTATTGGCATTTTTTTGGAACTCATACATATGCAGGAAACTGTCTTGGAAGTGGGTATTGGTATTTATTTGGAACTCTTACAGATGCAGGAAACTGTCCTGTAAGTGGGTATTTGCATTTGTTTGGGACTCATACATACGCAGGAAACTGTCCTGGAAGAGGGCTTTGGCATTTGTTTAGGACTCATACATACGCAGGAAACTGTCCTGGAAGTGGTTATTGGCATTTGTTTGGGACTCATACATTCGCAGGATACTGTCCTGGAGGTGGGTATTGGCATCTATTTCGAACTCTTACATATGCAGGAAACTGTCCTAAAAGTGGGTATTGGCATTTGTTTGGGATTCATACATACGCAGGAAACTGTCCTGGAAGTGGGTATTGGCATTTGTTTAGGACTGATACATACGCAGGAAACTGTCCTGGAAGTGGGTATTGGCATTTGTTTGGGACTCATACATTCGCAGGAAACTGTCCTGGAGGTGGGTATTGGCATCTATTTGGAACTCTTACATATGCAAGGAAACTGTCCTAAAAGTGGGTATTGGCATTTGTTTGGGATTCATACATACGCAGGAAACTGTCTTGGAAGTGGGTATTGGCATTTGTTTGGGACTCATACATTCGCAGAAAACTGTCCTGGAGGTGGCTATTGGCATCTATATTGAACTCTTACATATGCAGGAACTGTCCTAAATGTGGGTATTGGCATTTGTTTGGGGTTCATACATACGCAGGAAACTGTCCTGGAAGTGGGTACTGGGATTTGTTTGGGACTCATACATACTTTGGAAAGTGTCCTGGAAGTGGGTATTGGATTTGTTTGATACTCCTACATATGCAGGAAACTGTCTTGGAAGTGGGTATTGGCATTTGTTTGATACTCCTACATATGCAGGAAACTGTCCTGGAAGTGGGCTTTGGTATTTTTTCGGGACTCATACATACACAGGAAAGTGTCCTCGAAGTGGGTATTGGCATTTGTTTGGGACTCATACATACGCAGGAAACTGTCCTGGAAGTGGGTATTGGCATCTATTTGGAACTCTTACATTTGCAGGAAACTGTACTAAAAGTGGGTATTGACATTTGTATAGGACTCATACTTATGCAGGAAACTGTCCAGGAAGTGGGTATTGGCATTTGTTTGGAACTCTTACATATGCAGTAAACTGTCCAGGAAGTGGGTATTGGCATCTATTTGGAACTCTTACATATGCAGGAAACTGTCCTAAAAGTGGGTATTGGCATTTGTTTGGGGTTCATACATACGCAGGAAACTGCCCTGGAAGTGGGTATTGGCTTTTGTTTAGGACTCATACATACACAAGAAACTGTCCTGGAAGTGGGTATTGGCATTTGTTTGGGACTCATACATACGCAGGAAACTGTCCTGGAAGTGGACATTGGAATTTGTTTGGGACTCATACATATGCAGGAAACTGTCCTAAATGTGGGTATTGGCATTTGTTTGGGTCTCATACATATGCAGGAAACTGTCCTGGAAGAGGGTGTTGGCATTTGTTTGGGACTCATACATACACAGGAACTTGTCCAGGAAGTGGGTATTGGCATTTGTTTGAGACTCATACATACGCAGGAAACTGTCCTGGAAGTGGGTATTGGCATTTGTTTGAGACTCATACATATGCAGGAAACTGTCCTGGAAGTGGGCTTTGGTATTTGTTTGGGACTCATACATACACAGGAAACTGTCCTGGAAGTGGGTATTGGCATTTGTTTGAGACTCATACATACGCAGGAAACTGTCCTGGAAGACGGTGTTGGCATTTGTGTGGGACTCATACATTCGCAGGAAACTGTCTTGGAAGTGGGTATTGGCATTTGTTTGGGACTCATACATACGCAGGAAACTGTCCTGGAAGTGGGTATTGGCATCTATTTGGAACTCTTACATATGCAGGAAACTGTCCTAAAAGTGACATTTGTTTGCGACTGATACATATGGAGGAAATTGTCCTGGAAGTGGGCATTGGCATTTGTTTAGGACTCATACATATGCAGGAAACTGTCCTGGAAGTGGGTATTGGCATTTGTTTGGGACTCATACATACACAGGAAACTGTCCTGGAAGTGGGTATTGGCATTTGTTTGAGACTCATACATATGCAGGCAACTGTCCTGGAAGTGGGTATTGGCATTTGTTTGGAATTCATACATACGCAGGAAACTGTCTTGGAAGAGGGTATTGGTATTTATTTGGAACATTTACATATGCAGGAAACTATCCTAAAAGTGGGTATTGGGATTTGTTTGGGACTCATACATACACAGGAAACTGTCCTGGAAGTGGGTATTGGCATTTGTTTGAGACTGATACATATGCAGGAAACTGTCCTGGAAGTGGGTATTGGCATTTGTTTGGGACTCATACGTACGCAGGAAACTGTCCTGGAAGTCGGTATTGGCATCTATTTGGAAGTCTTACATATGTAGGAAACTGTCCTAAAAGCCGGTATTGGCTTTTGTTTGGAGCTCACACATATGCAGGAAACTGTCCTGGAAGTGGGTGTTGGCATTTATTTGGGATTCATTCATATGCCGGAAACTGTCCTGGAAATGGGTATTGGCATTTGTTTGGGACTCATACATACTTAGGAAAGTGTCCTGGAAGTGGGTATTGGCATTTGTTTGATACTCCTACATATGCAGGAAACTGTCCTGGAAGTGGGCTTTGGTATTTGTTTGGGACTCATACATACACAGGAAACTGTCCTGGAAGTGGGTATTGGCATTTGTTTGAGACTCATACATACGCAGGAAACTGTCCTGGAAGTGGGTATTGGCATCTATTTGGAACTCTTACATATGCAGGAAACTGTCCTAAAAGTGGGTATTGACATTTGTTTGCGACTGATACATATGGAGGAAATTGACATGGAAGTGGGCATTGGCATTTGTTTGGGACTCATACATATGCAGGAAACTGTCCTGGAAGAGGGTATTGGCATTTGTTTGGGACTCATACATACACAGGAAACTGTCCTGGAAGTGGGTATTGGCATTTGTTTGAGACTCATACATATGCAGGCAACTGTCCTGGAAGTGGGTATTGGCATTTGTTTGGAACTCATACATACGTAGGAAACTGTCTTGGAAGTGGGTATTGGTATTTATTTGGAACATTTACATATGCAGGAAACTGTCCTAAAAGTGGGTATTGGGATTTGTTTGGGACTCATAAATACACAGGAAACTGTCCTGGAAGTGGGTATTGGCATTTGATTGAGACTCATACATATGCAGGAAACTGTCCTGGAAGTGGGTATTAGCATTTGTTTGGGACTCATACATATGCAGGAAACTGTCCTGGAAGTGGGTATTGGCATTTGTTTGGGACTCATACGTACGCAGGAAACTGTCCTGGAAGTCGGTACTGGCATCTATTTGGAAGTCTTACATATGTAGGAAACTGTCCTAAAAGCCGGTATTGGCATTTGTTTGGAGCTCACACATATGCAGGAAACTGTCCTGGAAGTGGGTGTTGGCATTTGTTTGGGATTCATTCATATGCCGGAAACTGTCCTGGAAGTGGGTATTGGCATTTGTTTGGGACTCATACATACTTAGGAAATTGTCCTGGAAGTGGGTATTGGCATTTGTTTGATACTCCTACATATGCAGGAAACTGTCCTGGAAGTGTGTATTGGCATTTGTTTGAGACTCATACATATGCAGGAAACTGTCCTGGAAGTGGGCTTTGGTATTTGTTAGGGACTCATACATACACAGGAAACTGTCCTGGAAGTGGGTATTGGCATTTGTTTGGGACTCATACATTCACAGGAAACTGTCCTGGAGGTGGGTATTGGCATCTATTTCGAACTCTCACATATGCAGGAAACTGTCCTAAAAGTGGGTATTGGCATTTGTTTGGGATTCATACATACGCAGGAAACTGTCCTGGAAGTGGGTATTGGCATTTGTTTAGGACTCATACATACACAGGAAACTGTCCAGGAAGTGGGTATTGGGATATGTTTGGGACTCAAACATACGCAAGAATCTGTCCTGGAAGTGGGTATTAGCATTTGTTTGAGACTCATACATACGCAGGAAACTGTCCTGAAAGTGGGAATTGGCATTTGTTTGGGACTGATACATACGCAGGAAACTGTCCTGGAAGTGGGTATTGGCATTTGTTTGGGACTCATACATTCGCAGGAAACTGTCCTGGAGGTGGGTATTGGCATCTATTTGGAACTCTTACATATGCAAGGAAACTGTCCTAAAAGTGGGTATTGGCATTTGTTTGGGATTCATACATACGCAGGAAACTGTCTTGGAAGTGGGTATTGGCATTTGTTTGGGACTCATACATTCGCAGAAAACTGTCCTGGAGGTGGGTATTGGCATCTATATGGAACTCTTACATATGCAGGAAACTGTCCTAAAAGTGGGTATTGGCATTTGTTTGGGGTTCATACATACGCAAGAAACTGCCCTGGAAGTGGGTATTGGCATTTGTTTAGGACTCATACATACACAGGAAACTGTCCTGGAAGTGGGTATTGGGATTTGTTTGGGACTCGGACATATGCTGGAAACTGTCCTGGAAGTGGGTATTGGCATTTGTTTGAGACTCATACATACGTAGGAAACTGTCCTGGAAATGGGTATTGGCATTTCTTTGGGACTCATACGTACGCAGGAAACTGTCTTGAAGTGGGTATTGGTATTTGTTTGGGACTCATACGTACGCAGGAAACTGTCCTGGAAGTGGGTATTGGTATTTGTTTGGGACTCATACATACACAGGAAACTGTCCTGGAAGTGGGTATTGGCATTTGTTTGAGACTCATACATACGCAGGAAACTGTCCTGGAAGACGGTGTTGGCATTTTTTTTGGACTCATACATTCGCAGGCAACTGTCCTGGAAGTGGGTATTGGCATTTGTTTGGAACTCATACATACGCAGGAAACTGTCTTGGAAGAGGGTATTGGTATTTATTTGGAACATTTACATATGCAGGAAACTATCCTAAAAGTGGGTATTGGCATTTGTTTGAGACTCACACATATGCAGGAAACTGTCCTGGAAGTGGGTATTGGCATTTGTTTGGGACTCATACATATGCAGGAAACTGTCCTGGAAGTGTGTATTGGCATTTGTTTGGGACTCATACGTACGCAGGAAACTGTCCTGGAAGTCGGTATTGGCATCTATTTGGAAGTCTTACATATGTAGGAAACTGTCCTAAAAGCCGGTATTGGCATTTGTTTGGAGCTCACACATATGCAGGAAACTGTCCTGGAAGTGGGTGTTGGCATTTATTTGGGATTCATTCATATGCCGGAAACTGTCCTGGAAGTGGGTATTGGCATTAGTTTGGGACTCATACATACTTAGGAAAGTGTCCTGGAAGTGGGTATTGGCATTTGTTTGATACTCCTACATATGCAGGAAACTGTCCTGTAAGTGGGTATTGGCATTTGTTTGAGACTCATACATATGCAGGAAACTGTCCTGGAAGTGGGCTTTGGTATTTGTTTGGGACTCATACATACACAGGAAACTGTCCTGGAAGTGGGTATTGGCATTTGTTTGAGACTCATACATACGCAGGAAACTGTCCTGGAAGTGGGTATTGGCATCTATTTGGAACTCTTACATATGCAGGAAACTGTCCTAAAAGTGGGTATTGACATTTGTTTGCGACTGATACATATGGAGGAAATTGTCCTGGAAGTGGGCATTGGCATTTGTTTGGGACTCATACATCTGCAGGAAACTGTCCTGGAAGTGGGTATTGGCATTTGTTTGGGACTCATACATACACAGGAAACTGTCCTGGAAGTGGGTATTGGCATTTGTTTGAGACTCATACATATGCAGGCAACTGTCCTGGAAGTGGGTTTTGGCATTTGTTTGGAACTCATACATATGCAGGAAACTGTCTTGGAAGTGGGTATTGGTATTTATTTGAAACATTTACATATGCAGGAAACTGTCCTAAAAGTGGGTATTGGGATTTGTTTGGGACTCATACATACACAGGAAACTGTCCTGGAAGTGGGAATTGGCATTTGTTTGAGACTCATACATATGCAGTAAACTGTCCTGGAAGTGGGTATTGGCATTTGTTTGGGACTCATACATATGCAGGAAACTGTCCTGGAAGTGGGTATTGGCATTTGTTTGGGACTCATACGTACGCAGGAAACTGTCCTGGAAGTCGGTACTGGCATCTATTTGGAAGTCTTACATATGTAGGAAACTGTCCTAAAAGGTGGTATTGGCATTTGTTTGGAGCTCACACATATGCAGGAAACTGTCCTGGAAGTGGGTGTTGGCATTTATTTGGGATTCATTCATATGCCGGAAACTGTCCAGGAAGTGGGTATTGGCATTTGTTTGGGACTCATACATACTTAGGAAAGTGTCCTGGAAGTGGGTATTGGCATTTGTTTGATACTCCTACATATGCAGGAAACTGTCCTGGAAGTGGGCATTGGAATTTGTTTGGGACTCATACATATGCAGGAAACTGTCCTGTAAGTGGGTATTGGCATTTGTTTGGGACTCATACATACGCAGGTAACTGTCCTGGAAGTGGTTATTGGCATTTGTTTGGGACTCATACATTCGCAGGAAACTGTCCTGGAGGTGGGTATTGGCATCTATTTCGAACTCTTACATATGCAGGAAACTGTCCTAAAAGTGGGTATTGGCATTTGTTTGGGATTCATACATACGCAGGAAACTGTCCTGGAAGTGGGTATTGGCATTTGTTTAGGACTCATACATACACAGGAAACTGTCCAGGAAGTGGGTATTGGGATATGTTTGGGACTCAAACATATGCAAGAATTTGTCCTGGAAGTGGGTATTAGCATTTGTTTGAGACTCATACATACGCAGGAAACTGTCCTGAAAGTGGGAATTGGCATTTGTTTGGGACTGATACATACGCAGGAAACTGTCCTGGAAGTGGGTATTGGCATTTGTTTGGGACTCATACATTCGCAGGAAACTGTCCTGGAGGTGGGTATTGGCATCTATTTGGAACTCTTACATATGCAAGGAAACTGTCCTAAAAGTGGGTATTGGCATTTGTTTTGGATTCATACATACGCAGGAAACTGTCTTGGAAGTGGGTATTGGCATTTGTTTGGGACTCATACATTCGCAGAAAACTGTCCTGGAGGTGGGTATTGGCATCTATATGGAACTCTTACATATGCAGGAAACTGTCCTAAAAGTGGGTATTGGCATTTGTTTGGGGTTCATACATACGCAAGAAACTGCCCTGGAAGTGGGTATTGGCATTTGTTTAGGACTCATACATACACAGGAAACTGTCCTGGAAGTGGGTATTGGGATTTGTTTGGGACTCGGACCAATGCTGGAAACTGTCCTGGAAGTGGGTATTGGCATTTGTTTGAGACTCATACATACGTAGGAAACTGTCCTGGAAATGGGTATTGGAATTTCTTTGGGACTCATACATACGAAGGAAACTGTCTTGAAGTGGGTATTGGTATTTGTTTGGGACTCATACGTACGCAGGAATCTGTCCTTGAAGTGGGCTTTGGTATTTGTTTGGGACTCATACATACAGAGGAAACTGTCCTGGAAGTGGGTATTGGCATTTGTTTGAGACTCATACATACGCAGGAAACTGTCCTGGAAGACGGTGTTGGCATTTGTTTGGGACTCATACATTCGCAGGCAACTGTCCTGGAAGTGGTTATTGGCATTTGTTTGGAACTCATACATACGCAGGAAACTGTCTTGGAAGAGGGTATTGGTATTTATTTGGAACATTTACATATGCAGGAAACTATCCTAAAAGTGGGTATTGGGATTTGTTTGGGACTCATACATACACAGGAAACTGTCCTGGAAGTGGGTTTTGGCATTTGTTTGAGACTCACACATATGCAGGAAACTGTCCTGGAAGTGGGTATTGGCATTTGTTTGGGACTCATACATATGTAGGAAACTGTCCTGGAAGTGTGTATTGGCATTTGTTTGGGACTCATACGTACGCAGGAAACTGTCCTGGAAGTCGGTATTGGCATCTTTTTGGAAGTCTTACATATGTAGGAAACTGTCCTAAAAGCCGGTATTGGCATTTGTTTGGAGCTCACACATATGCAGGAAACTGTCCTGGAAGTGGGTGTTGGCATTTATTTGGGATTCATTCATATGCCGGAAACTGTCCTGGAAGTGGGTATTGGCATTAGTTTGGGACTCATACATACTTAGGAAAGTGTCCTGGAAGTGGGTATTGGCATTTGTTTGATACTCCTACATATGCAGGAAACTGTCCTGTAAGTGGGTATTGGCATTTGTTTGAGACTCATACATATGCAGGAAACTGTCCTGGAAGTGGGCTTTGGTATTTGTTTGGGACTCATACATACACAGGAAACTGTCCTGGAAGTGGGTATTGGCATTTGTTTGAGACTCATACATACGCAGGAAACTGTCCTGGAAGTGGGTATTGGCATCTATTTGGAACTCTTACATATGCAGGAAACTGTCCTAAAAGTGGGTATTGACATTTGTTTGTGACTGATACATATGGAGGAAATTGTCCTGGAAGTGGGCATTGGCATTTGTTTGGGACTCATACATATGCAGGAAACTGTCCTGGAAGTGGGTATTGGCATTTGTTTGGGACTCATACATAAACAGGAAACTGTCCTGGAAGTGGGTATTGGCATTTGTTTGAGACTCATACATATGCAGGCAACTGTCCTGGAAGTGGGTTTTGGCATTTGTTTGGAACTCATACATACGCAGGAAACTGTCTTGGAAGTGGGTATTGGTATTTATTTGAAACATTTACATATGCAGGAAACTGTCCTAAAAGTGGGTGTTGGCATTTATTTGGGATTCATTCATATGCCGGAAACTGTCCTGGAAGTGGGTATTGGCATTAGTTTGGGACTCATACATACACAGGAAACTGTCCTGGAAGTGGGTATTGGCATTTGTTTGATACTCCTACATATGCTGGAAACTGTCCTGGAAGTGGGTATTGGCATTTGTTTGGGACTCATACATATGATGGAAACTGTCCTGGAAGTGGGCTTTGGTATTTGTTTGAGACTCATACATACGCAGGAAACTGTCCTGGAAGACGGTGTTGACATTTGTTTGGGACTCATACATTCGCAGGAAACTGTCTTGGAAGTGGGTATTGGCATTTGTTTGGGACTCATACATACGCAGGAAACTGTCCTGGAAGTGTTTATTGGCATCTATTTGGAACTCTTACATATGCAGGAAACTGTCCTAAAAGTGGGTATTGAGATTTGTTTGGGACTGGTACATATGGAGGAAATTGTCCTGGAAGTGGGCATTGGCATTTGTTTGGGACTCATACATATGCAGGAAAGTGTCCTGGAAGTGGGTATTGGCATTTGTTTGGGACTCATACATACTTAGGAAACTATCCTGGAAGTGGGTATTGGCATCTCTTTAGAACTCTTACATTTGCAGGAAACTGTACTAAAACTGGGTATTGACATTTTATAGGACTCATACGTATGCAGGAAACTGTCCTGGAAGTGGGTATTGGCATTTGTTTGGAACTCTTACATATGCAGTAAACTGTCTTGGAAGTGGATATTGGTATTTGTTTGGAGCTCATGCATACGCAGGAAACTGTCCTGGAAGTGGGTATTGGCATTTGTTTGGGACTCATACATACTTAGGAAATTGTCCTGGAAGTGGGTATTGGCATTTGTTTGAGACTCATACATACGCAGGAAACTGTCCTGGAAGTGGGTATTGGCATTTGTTTGGAACTCATACATATGCAGGAAACTGTCTTGGAAGTGGGTATTGGTATTTATTTGGAACTCTTACAGATGCAGGAAACTGTCCTGTAAGTAGGTATTGGAATTTGTTTGGGACTCATACATACGCAGGAAACTGTCCTGGAAGTGGGCATTGGAATTTGTTTGGGACTCATACATATGCAGGAAACTGTCCTGTAAGTGGGTATTGGCATTTGTTTGGGACTCATACATACGCAGGTAACTGTCCTGGAAGTGGTTATTGGCATTTGTTTGGGACTCATACATTCGCAGGAAACTGTCCTGGAGGTGGGTATTGGCATCTATTTCGAACTCTTACATATGCAGGAAACTGTCCTAAAAGTGGTTATTGGCATTTGTTTGGGATTCATACATACGCAGGAAACTGTCCTGGAAGTGGGTATTGGCATTTGTTTAGGACTCATACATACACAGGAAACTGTCCAGGAAGTGGGTATTGGGATTTGTTTGGGACTCATACATACGCAAGAATCTGTCCTGGAAGTGGGTATTAGCATTTGTTTGAGACTCATACATACGCAGGAAACTGTCCAGAAAGAGGGAATTGGCATTTGTTTGGGACTCATACATACGCAGGAAACTGTCCTGGAAGTGGGTATTGGCATTTGTTTGGGACTCATACATTCGCTGGAAACTGTCCTGGAGGTGGGTATTGGCATCTATGTGGAACTCTTACATATGCAAGGAAACTGTCCTAAAAGTGGGTATTGGCATTAGTTTGGGGTTCATACATACGCAGGAAACTGCCCTGGAAGTGGGTATTGGCATTTGTTTAGGACTCATACATACACAGGAAACTGTCCTGGAAGTGGGTATTGGGATTTGTTTGGGACTCATACATACTTATGAATGCGTCCTGGAAGTGGGTATTGGCATTTGTTTGATACTCCTACATATGCTGGAAACTGTCCTGGAAGTGGGTATTAGCATTTGTTTGAGACTCATACATATGCAGGAAACTGTCCTGGAAGTGGGCTTTGGTATTGGTTTGGGACTCATACATACACAGGAAACTGTCCTGGAAGTGGGTATTGGCATTTGTTTGAGACTCATACATACGCAGGAAACTGTCCTGGAAGACGGTGTTGACATTTGTTTGGGACTCATACATACTTAGGAAAGTGTCCTGGAAGTGGGTATTGGCATTTGTTTGGGACTCATACATACGCAGGAAACTGTCCTGGAAGTGGGTATTGGCATCTATTTGGAACTCTTACATTTGCAGGAAACTGTACTAAAAGTGGGTATTGACATTTGTATAGGACTCATACATATGCAGGAAACTGTCCTGGAAGTGGGTATTGGCATTTGTTTGGAACTCTTACATATGCAGGAAACTGTCTTGGAAGTGGATATTGGTATTTGTTTGGAGCTCATGCATACGCAGGAAACTGTCCTGGAAGTGGGTATTGGCATTTGTTTGGGACTCATACATACTTAGGAAAGTGTCCTGGAAGTGGGTATTGGCATTTGTTTGGGACTCATACATTCGCAGGAAACTGTCCTGGAGGTGGGTATTGGCATCTATTTGGAACTCTTACATATGCAGGAAACTGTCCTAAAAGTGGGTATTGGCATTTGTTTGGGGTTCATACATACGCAGGAAACTGCCCTGGAAGTGGGTATTGGCTTTTGTTTAGGACTCATACATACAGAAGAAACTGTCTTGGAAGTGGGTATTGGTATTTATTTGGAACTCTTACATATGCAGGAAACTGTCCTGTAAGTGGGTATTGGCATTTGTTTGGGACTCATACATACGCAGGAAACTGTCCTGGAAGTGGACATTGGAATTTGTTTGGGACTCATACATATGCAGGAAACTGTCCTGTAAGTGGGTATTGGCATTTGTTTGGGACTCATACATACGCAGGAAACTGTCCTGGAAGTGGGTATTGGCATTTGTTTGGGACTCATACATTCGCAGGAAACTGTCCTGGAGGTGGGTATTGGCATCTATTTCGAACTCTTACTAATGCTGGAAAGTGTCCTAAAAGTGGGTATTGGCATTTGTTTGGGACTCATACATATGCAGGAAACTGTCCTGGAAGTGTGTATTGGCATTTGTTTGGGACTCATACGTACGCAGGAAACTGTCCTGGAAGTCGGTATTGGCATCTATTTGGAAGTCTTACATATGTAGGAAACTGTCCTAAAAGCCGGTATTGGCATTTGTTTGGAGCTCACACATATGCAGGAAACTGTCCTGGAAGTGGGTGTTGGCATTTATTTGGGATTCATTCATATGCCGGAAACTGTCAAGGAAGTGGGTATTGGCATTAGTTTGGGACTCATACATACTTAGGAAAGTGTCCTGGAAGTGGGTATTGGCATTTGTTTGATACTCCTACATATGCAGGAAACTGTCCTGGAAGTGGGTATTGGCATTTGTTTGAGACTCATACATATGCAGGAAACTGTCCTGGAAGTGGGCTTTGGTATTTGTTTGGGACTCATACATACACAGGAAACTGTCCTGGAAGTGGGTTTTGGCATTTGTTTGAGACTCATACATACGCAGGAAACTGTCCTGGAGGTGGGTATTGGCATCTATTTGGAACTCTTACATATGCAGGAAACTGTCCTAAAAGTGGGTATTGACATTTGTTTGCGACTGATACATATGGAGGAAATTGTCCTGGAAGTGGGCATTGGCATTTGTTTGGGACTCATACATATGCAGGAAACTGTCCTGGAAGTGGGTATTGGCATTTGTTTGGGACTCATACATACACAGGAAACTGTCCTGGAAGTGGGTATTGGCATTTGTTTGAGACTCATACATATGCAGGCAACTGTCCTGGATGTGGGTTTTGGCATTTGTTTGGAACTCATACATACGCAGGAAACTGTCTTGGAAGTGGGTATTGGTATTTATTTGAAACATTTACATATGCAGGAAACTGTCCTAAAAGTGGGTATTGGGATTTGTTTGGGACTCATACATACACAGGAAACTGTCCTGGAAGTGGGAATTGGCATTTGTTTGAGACTCATACATATGCAGTAAACTGTCCTGGAAGTGGGTATTGGCATTTGTTTGGGACTCATACATATGCAGGAAACTGTCCTGGAAGTGGGTATTGGCATTTGTTTGGGACTCATACGTACGCAGGAAACTGTCATGGAAGTCGGTACTGGCATCTATTTGGAAGTCTTACATATGTAGGAAACTGTCCTAAAAGCTGGTATTGGCATTTGTTTGGAGCTCACACATATGCAGGAAACTGTCCTGGAAGTGGGTGTTGGCATTTATTTGGGATTCATTCATATGCCGGAAACTGTCCAGGAAGTCGGTATTGGCATTTGTTTGGGACTCATACATACTTAGGAAAGTGTCCTGGAAGTGGGTATTGGCATTTGTTTGATACTCCTTCATATGCAGGAAACTGTCCTGGAAGGGGGTATTGGCATTTGTTTGAGATTCATACATATGCAGGAAACTGTCCTGGAAGTGGGCTTTGGTATTTGTTTGGGACTCATACATACACAGGAAACTGTCCTGGAAGTGGGTATTGGCATTTGTTTGAGACTCATACATATGCAGGAAACTGTCCTGGAAGACGGTGTTGACATTTGTTTGGGACTCATACATTCGCAGGAAACTGTCTTGGAAGTGGGTATTGGCATTTGTTTGGGACTCATACATACGCAGGAAACTGTCCTGGAAGTGTTTATTGGCATCTATTTGGAACTCTTACATATGCAGGAAACTGTCCTAAAAGTGGGTATTGAGATTTGTTTGGGACTGGTACATATGGAGGTAATTGTCCTGGAAGTGGGCATTGGCATTTGTTTGGGACTCATACATATGCAGGAAAGTGTCCTGGAAGTGGGTATTGGCATTTGTTTGGGACTCATACATACTTAGGAAACTGTCCTGGAAGTGGGTATTGGCATCTCTTTAGAACTCTTACATTTGCAGGAAACTGTACTAAAACTGGGTATTGACATTTGTATAGGACTCATACGTATGCAGGAAACTGTCCTGGAAGTGGGTATTGGCATTTGTTTGGAACTCTTACATATGCAGTAAACTGTCTTGGAAGTGGATATTGGTATTTGTTTGGAGCTCATGCATACGCAGGAAACTGTCCTGGAAGTGGGTATTGGCATTTGTTTGGGACTCATACATACTTAGGAAATTGTCCTGGAAGTGGGTATTGGCATTTGTTTGAGACTCATACATACGCAGGAAACTGTCCTGGAAGTGGGTATTGGCATTTGTTTGGAACTCATACATATGCAGGAAACTGTCTTGGAAGTGGGTATTGGTATTTATTTGGAACTCTTACAGATGCAGGAAACTGTCCTGTAAGTAGGTATTGGCATTTGTTTGGGACTCATACATACGCAGGAAACTGTCCTGGAAGTGGGCATTGGAATTTGTTTGGGACTCATACATATGCAGGAAACTGTCCTGTAAGTGGGTATTGGCATTTGTTTGGGACTCATACATACGCAGGTAACTGTCCTGGAAGTGGTTATTGGCATTTGTTTGGGACTCATACATTCGCAGGAAACTGTCCTGGAGGTGGGTATTGGCATCTATTTCGAACTCTTACATATGCAGTAAACTGTCCTAAAAGTGGTTATTGGCATTTGTTTGGGATTCATACATACGCAGGAAACTGTCCTGGAAGTGGGTATTGGCATTTGTTTAGGACTCATACATACACAGGAAACTGTCCAGGAAGTGGGTATTGGGATTTGTTTGGGACTCATACATACGCAAGAATCTGTCCTGGAAGTGGGTATTAGCATTTGTTTGAGACTCATACATACGCAGGAAACTGTCCTGTAAGAGGGAATTGGCATTTGTTTGGGACTGATACATACGCAGGAAACTGTCCTGGAAGTGGGTATTGGCATTTGTTTGGGACTCATACATTCGCTGGAAACTGTCCTGGAGGTGGGTATTGGCATCTATTTGGAACTCTTACATATGCAAGGAAACTGTCCTAAAAGTGGGTATTGGCATTAGTTTGGGGTTCATACATACGCAGGAAACTGCCCTGGAAGTGGGTATTGGCATTTGTTTAGGACTCATACATACACAGGAAACTGTCCTGGAAGTGGGTATTGGGATTTGTTTGGGACTCATACATACTTATGAATGTGTCCTGGAAGTGGGTATTGGCATTTGTTTGATACTCCTACATATGCTGGAAACTGTCCTGGAAGTGGGTATTGGCATTTGTTTGAGACTCATACATATGCAGGAAACTGTCCTGGAAGTGGGCTTTGGTATTGGTTTGGGACTCATACATACACAGGAAACTGTCCTGGAAGTGGGTATTGGCATTTGTTTGAGACTCATACATACGCAGGAAACTGTCCTGGAAGACGGTGTTGACATTTGTTTGGGACTCATACATACTTAGGAAAGTGTCCTGGAAGTGGGTATTGGCATTTGTTTGGGACTCATACATACGCAGGAAACTGTCCTGGAAGTGGGTATTGGCATCTATTTGGAACTCTTACATTTGCAGGAAACTGTACTAAAAGTGGGTATTGACATTTGTATAGGACTCATACATATGCAGGAAACTGTCCTGGAAGTGGGTATTGGCATTTGTTTGGAACTCTTACATATGCAGGAAACTGTCTTGGAAGTGGATATTGGTATTTGTTTGGAGCTCATGCATATGCAGGAAACTGTCCTGGAAGTGGGTATTGGCATTTGTTTGGGACTCATACATACTTAGGAAAGTGTCCTGGAAGTGGGTATTGGCATTTGTTTGGGACTCATACATTCGCAGGAAACTGTCCTGGAGGTGGGTATTGGCATCTATTTGGAACTCTTACATATGCAGGAAACTGTCCTAAAAGTGGGTACTGGCATTTGTTTGGGGTTCATACATACGCAGGAAACTGCCCTGGAAGTGGGTATTGGCTTTTGTTTAGGACTCATACATACAGAAGAAACTGTCTTGGAAGTCGGTATTGGTATTTATTTGGAACTCTTACATATGCAGGAAACTGTCCTGTAAGTGGGTATTGGCATTTGTTTGGGACTCATACATACGCAGGAAACTGTCCTGGAAGTGGACATTGGAATTTGTTTGGGACTCATACATATGCAGGAAACTGTCCTGTAAGGTGGTATTGGCATTTGTTTGGGACTCATACATACGCAGGAAACTGTCCTGGAAGTGGGTATTGGCATTTGTTTGGGACTCATACATTCGCAGGAAACTGTCCTGGAGGTGGGTATTGGCATCTATTTCGAACTCTTACTATTGCTGGAAAGTGTCCTAAACGTGGGTATTGGCATTTGTTTGGGATTCATACATACACAGGAAACTGTCCTGGAATTGGGTATTGGCATTTGTTTAGGACTCATACATATGCAGGAAACTGTCCAGGAAGTGGGTATTGGGATTTGTTTGGGACTCATACATACGCAAGAATCTGTCCTGGAAGTGGGTATTAGCATTTGTTTGAGACTCATACATACGCAGGAAACTGTCCTGAAAGTGGGAATTGGCTTTTGTTTGGGACTGACACATACGCAGGAAACTGTCCTGGAAGAGGGTATTGGCATTTGTTTGGGACTCATACATTCGCAGGAAACTGTCCTGGAGGTGGGTATTGGCATCTATTTGGAACTCTTACATATGCAAGGAAACTGTCCTAAAAGTGGGTATTGGCATTTGTTTGGGATTCATACATTCGCAGGAAACTGTCCTGGAGGTGGGTATTGGCATCTATTTGGAACTCTTACATATGGAGGAAACTGTCCTAAAAGTGGGTATTGGCATTTGTTTGGGGTTCTTACATACGCAGGAAACTGCCCTGGAAGTGGGTACTGGCATTTGTTTAGGACTCATACATACACAGGAAACTGTCCTGGAAGTGGGTATTGGGATTTTTTTGGGACTCATACATATGCTGGAAACTGTCCTGGAAGTGGGTATTGGCATTTGTTTGAGACTCATACATACGTAAGAAACTGTCCTGGAAATGGGTATTGGCATTTCTTTGGGACTCATACATATGCAGGAAACTGTCTTGAAGTGGGTATTGGTATTTGTTTGGGACTCATACGTATGCTGGAAACTGTCCTGGAAGTTGGTATTGGCATCTATATGGAACTCTTACATATGCAGGAAACTGTCCTAAAAGTGGGTATTGGCATTTGTTTGGGGTTCATACATACGCAAGAAACTGCCCTGGAAGTGGGTATTGGCATTTGTTTAGGACTCATACATACACAGGAAACTGTCCTGGAAGTGGGTATTGGGATTTGTTTGGGACTCGGACATATGCTGGAAACTGTCCTGGAAGTGGGTATTGGCATTTGTTTGAGACTCATACATACGTAGGAAACTGTCCTGGAAATGGGTATTGGCATTTCTTTGGGACTCATACATACGAAGGAAACTGTCTTGAAGTGGGTATTGGTATTTGTTTGGGACTCATACGTACGCAGGAATCTGTCCTGGAAGTGGGCTTTGGTATTTGTTTGGGACTCATACATACACAGGAAACTGTCCTGGAAGACGGTGTTGGCATTTGTTTGGGACTCATACATTCGCAGGCAACTGTCCTGGAAGTGGGTATTGGCATTTGTTTGGAACTCATACATACGCAGGAAACTGTCTTGGAAGAGGGTATTGGTATTTATTTGGAACATTTACATATGCAGGAAACTATCCTAAAAGTGGGTATTGGGATTTGTTTGGGACTCATACATACACAGGAAACTGTCCTGGAAGTGGGTATTGGCATTTGTTTGAGACTCACACATATGCAGGAAACTGTCCTGGAAGTGGGTATTGGCATTTGTTTGGGACTCATACATATGCAGGAAACTGTCCTGGAAGTGTGTATTGGCATTTGTTTGGGACTCATACGTACGCAGGAAACTGTCCTGGAAGTGGGTATTGGCATTTGTTTGGGACTCATACATATGCAGGAAACTGTCCTGGAAGTGGGTATTGGCATTTGTTTGGGACTCATACGTACGCAGGAAACTGTCATGGAAGTCGGTACTGGCATCTATTTGGAAGTCTTACATATGTAGGAAACTGTCCTAAAAGCTGGTATTGGCATTTGTTTGGAGCTCACACATATGCAGGAAACTGTCCTGGAAGTGGGTGTTGGCATTTATTTGGGATTCATTCATATGCCGGAAACTGTCCAGGAAGTCGGTATTGGCATTTGTTTGGGACTCATACATACTTAGGAAAGTGTCCTGGAAGTGGGTATTGGCATTTGTTTGATACTCCTTCATATGCAGGAAACTGTCCTGGAAGGGGGTATTGGCATTTGTTTGAGATTCATACATATGCAGGAAACTGTCCTGGAAGTGGGCTTTGGTATTTGTTTGGGACTCATACATACACAGGAAACTGTCCTGGAAGTGGGTATTGGCATTTGTTTGAGACTCATACATACGCAGGAAACTGTCCTGGAAGACGGTGTTGACATTTGTTTGGGACTCATACATTCGCAGGAAACTGTCTTGGAAGTGGGTATTGGCATTTGTTTGGGACTCATACATACGCAGGAAACTGTCCTGGAAGTGTTTATTGGCATCTATTTGGAACTCTTACATATGCAGGAAACTGTCCTAAAAGTGGGTATTGAGATTTGTTTGGGACTGGTACATATGGAGGTAATTGTCCTGGAAGTGGGCATTGGCATTTGTTTGGGACTCATACATATGCAGGAAAGTGTCCTGGAAGTGGGTATTGGCATTTGTTTGGGACTCATACATACTTAGGAAACTGTCCTGGAAGTGGGTATTGGCATCTCTTTAGAACTCTTACATTTGCAGGAAACTGTACTAAAACTGGGTATTGACATTTGTATAGGACTCATACGTATGCAGGAAACTGTCCTGGAAGTGGGTATTGGCATTTGTTTGGAACTCTTACATATGCAGTAAACTGTCTTGGAAGTGGATATTGGTATTTGTTTGGAGCTCATGCATACGCAGGAAACTGTCCTGGAAGTGGGTATTGGCATTTGTTTGGGACTCATACATACTTAGGAAATTGTCCTGGAAGTGGGTATTGGCATTTGTTTGAGACTCATACATACGCAGGAAACTGTCCTGGAAGTGGGTATTGGCATTTGTTTGGAACTCATACATATGCAGGAAACTGTCTTGGAAGTGGGTATTGGTATTTATTTGGAACTCTTACAGATGCAGGAAACTGTCCTGTAAGTAGGTATTGGCATTTGTTTGGGACTCATACATACGCAGGAAACTGTCCTGGAAGTGGGCATTGGAATTTGTTTGGGACTCATACATATGCAGGAAACTGTCCTGTAAGTGGGTATTGGCATTTGTTTGGGACTCATACATACGCAGGTAACTGTCCTGGAAGTGGTTATTGGCATTTGTTTGGGACTCATACATTCACAGGAAACTGTCCTGGAGGTGGGTATTGGCATCTATTTCGAACTCTTACATATGCAGTAAACTGTCCTAAAAGTGGTTATTGGCATTTGTTTGGGATTCATACATACGCAGGAAACTGTCCTGGAAGTGGTATTGGCATTTGTTTAGGACTCATACATACACAGGAAACTGTCCAGGAAGTGGGTATTGGGATTTTGTTTGGGACTCATACATACGCAAGAATCTGTCCTGGAAGTGGGTATTAGCATTTGTTGAGACTCATACATACGCAGGAAACTGTCCTGAAAGAGGGAATTGGCATTTGTTTGGGACTGATACATACGCAGGAAACTGTCCTGGAAGTGGGTATTGGCATTTGTTTGGGACTCATACATTCGCTGGAAACTGTCCTGGAGGTGGGTATTGGCATCTATTTGGAACTCTTACATATGCAAGGAAACTGTCCTAAAAGTGGGTATTGGCATTAGTTTGGGGTTCATACATACGCAGGAAACTGCCCTGGAAGTGGGTATTGGCATTTGTTTAGGACTCATACATACACAGGAAACTGTCCTGGAAGTGGGTATTGGGATTTGTTTGGGACTCATACATACTTATGAATGTGTCCTGGAAGTGGGTATTGGCATTTGTTTGATACTCCTACATATGCTGGAAACTGTCCTGGAAGTGGGTATTGGCATTTGTTTGAGACTAATACATATGCAGGAAACTGTCCTGGAAGTGGGCTTTGGTATTGGTTTGGGACTCATACATACACAGGAAACTGTCCTGGAAGTGGGTATTGGCATTTGTTTGAGACTCATACATACGCAGGAAACTGTCCTGGAAGACGGTGTTGACATTTGTTTGGGACTCATACATACTTAGGAAAGTGTCCTGGAAGTGGGTATTGGCATTTGTTTGGGACTCATACATACGCAGGAAACTGTCCTGGAAGTGGGTATTGGCATCTATTTGGAACTCTTACATTTGCAGGAAACTGTACTAAAAGTGGGTATTGACATTTGTATAGGACTCATACATATGCAGGAAACTGTCCTGGAAGTGGGTATTGGCATTTGTTTGGAACTCTTACATATGCAGGAAACTGTCTTGGAAGTGGATATTGGTATTTGTTTGGAGCTCATGCATATGCAGGAAACTGTCCTGGAAGTGGGTATTGGCATTTGTTTGGGACTCATACATACTTAGGAAAGTGTCCTGGAAGTGGGTATTGGCATTTGTTTGGGACTCATACATTCACAGGAAACTGTCCTGGAGGTGGGTATTGGCATCTATTTGGAACTCTTACATATGCAGGAAACTGTCCTAAAAGTGGGTACTGGCATTTGTTTGGGGTTCATACATACGCAGGAAACTGTCCTGAAAGAGGGAATTGGCATTTGTTTGGGACTGATACATACGCAGGAAACTGTCCTGGAAGTGGGTATTGGCATTTGTTTGGGACTCATACATTCGCTGGAAACTGTCCTGTAGGTGGGTATTGGCATCTATTTGGAACTCTTACATATGCAAGGAAACTGTCCTAAAAGTGGGTATTGGCATTAGTTTGGGGTTCATACATACGCAGGAAACTGCCCTGGAAGTGGGTATTGGCATTTGTTTAGGACTCATACATACACAGGAAACTGTCCTGGAAGTGGGTGTTGGGATTTGTTTGGGACTCATACATACTTATGAATGTGTCCTGGAAGTGGGTATTGGCATTTGTTTGATACTCCTACATATGCTGGAAACTGTCCTGGAAGTGGGTATTGGCATTTGTTTGAGACTAATACATATGCAGGAAACTGTCCTGGAAGTGGGCTTTGGTATTGGTTTGGGACTCATACATACACAGGAAACTGTCCTGGAAGTGGGTATTGGCATTTGTTTGAGACTCATACATACGCAGGAAACTGTCCTGGAAGACGGTGTTGACATTTGTTTGGGACTCATACATACTTAGGAAAGTGTCCTGGAAGTGGGTATTGGCATTTGTTTGGGACTCATACATACGCAGGAAACTGTCCTGGAAGTGGGTATTGGCATCTATTTGGAACTCTTACATTTGCAGGAAACTGTACTAAAAGTGGGTATTGACATTTGTATAGGACTCATACATATGCAGGAAACTGTCCTGGAAGTGGGTATTGGCATTTGTTTGGAACTCTTACATATGCAGGAAACTGTCTTGGAAGTGGATATTGGTATTTGTTTGGAGCTCATGCATATGCAGGAAACTGTCCTGGAAGTGGGTATTGGCATTTGTTTGGGACTCATACATACTTAGGAAAGTGTCCTGGAAGTGGGTATTGGCATTTGTTTGGGACTCATACATTCACAGGAAACTGTCCTGGAGGTGGGTATTGGCATCTATTTGGAACTCTTACATATGCAGGAAACTGTCCTAAAAGTGGGTACTGGCATTTGTTTGGGGTTCATACATACGCAGGAAACTGCCCTGGAAGTGGGTATTGGCTTTTGTTTAGGACTCATACATACAGAAGAAACTGTCTTGGAAGTGGGTATTGGTATTTATTTGGAACTCTTACATATGCAGGAAACTGTCCTGTAAGTGGGTATTGGCATTTGTTTGGGACTCATACATACGCAGGAAACTGTCCTGGAAGTGGACATTGGAATTTGTTTGGGACTCATACATATGCAGGAAACTGTCCTGTAAGGTGGTATTGGCATTTGTTTGGGACTCATACATACGCAGGAAACTGTCCTGGAAGTGGGTATTGGCATTTGTTTGGGACTCATACATTCGCAGGAAACTGTCCTGGAGGTGGGTATTGGCATCTATTTCGTACTCTTACTATTGCTGGAAAGTGTCCTAAAAGTGGGTATTGGCATTTGTTTGGGATTCATACATACACAGGAAACTGTCCTGGAATTGGGTATTGGCATTTGTTTAGGACTCATACATATGCAGGAAACTGTCCAGGAAGTGGGTATTGGGATTTGTTTGGGACTCATACATACGCAAGAATCTGTCCTGGAAGTGGGTATTAGCATTTGTTTGAGACTCATACATACGCAGGAAACTGTCCTGAAAGTGGGAATTGGCTTTTGTTTGGGACTGACACATACGCAGGAAACTGTCCTGGAAGAGGGTATTGGCATTTGTTTGGGACTCATACATTCGCAGGAAACTGTCCTGGAGGTGGGTATTGGCATCTATTTGGAACTCTTACATATGAAACTGTCCTAAAAGTGGGTATTGGCATTTGTTTGGGATTCATACATTCGCAGGAAACTGTCCTGGAGGTGGGTATTGGCATCTATTTGGAACTCTTACATATGGAGGAAACTGTCCTAAAAGTGGGTATTGGCATTTGTTTGGGGTTCTTACATACGCAGGAAACTGCCCTGGAAGTGGGTATTGGCATTTGTTTAGGACTCATACATACACAGGAAACTGTCCTGGAAGTGGGTATTGGGATTTGTTTGGGACTCATACATATGCTGGAAACTGTCCTGGAAGTGGGTATTGGCATTTGTTTGAGACTCATACATACGTAAGAAACTGTCCTGGAAATGGGTATTGGCATTTCTTTGGGACTCATACATATGCAGGAAACTGTCTTGAAGTGGGTATTGGTATTTGTTTGGGACTCATACGTATGCTGGAAACTGTCCTGGAAGTTGGTATTGGCATCTATATGGAACTCTTACATATGCAGGAAACTGTCCTAAAAGTGGGTATTGGCATTTGTTTGGGGTTCATACATACGCAAGAAACTGCCCTGGAAGTGGGTATTGGCATTTGTTTAGGACTCATACATACACAGGAAACTGTCCTGGAAGTGGGTATTGGGATTTGTTTGGGACTCGGACATATGCTGGAAACTGTCCTGGAAGTGGGTACTGGCATTTGTTTGAGACTCATACATACGTAGGAAACTGTCCTGGAAATGGGTATTGGCATTTCTTTGGGACTCATACATACGAAGGAAACTGTCTTGAAGTGGGTATTGGTATTTGTTTGGGACTCATACGTACGCAGGAATCTGTCCTGGAAGTGGGCTTTGGTATTTGTTTGGGACTCATACATACACAGGAAACTGTCCTGGAAGACGGTGTTGGCATTTGTTTGGGACTCATACATTCGCAGGCAACTGTCCTGGAAGTGGGTATTGGCATTTGTTTGGAACTCATACATACGCAGGAAACTGTCTTGGAAGAGGGTATTGGTATTTATTTGGAACATTTACATATGCAGGAAACTATCCTAAAAGTGGGTATTGGGATTTGTTTGGGACTCATACATACACAGGAAACTGTCCTGGAAGTGGGTATTGGCATTTGTTTGAGACTCACACATATGCAGGAAACTGTCCTGGAAGTGGGTATTGGCATTTGTTTGGGACTCATACATATGCAGGAAACTGTCCTGGAAGTGTGTATTGGCATTTGTTTGGGACTCATACGTACGCAGGAAACTGTCCTGGAAGTCGGTATTGGCATCTATTTGGAAGTCTTACATATGTAGGAAACTGTCCTAAAAGCCGGTATTGGCATTTGTTTGGAGCTCACACATATGCAGAAAACTGTCCTGGAAGTGGGTGTTGGCATTTATTTGGGATTCATTCATATGCCGGAAACTGTCCTGGAAGTGGGTATTGGCATTAGTTTGGGACTCATACATACTTAGGAAAGTGTCCTGGAAGTGGGTATTGGCATTTGTTTGATACTCCTACATATGCAGGAAACTGTCCTGTAAGTGGGTATTGGCATTTGTTTGAGACTCATACATATGCAGGAAACTGTCCTGGAAGTGGGCTTTGGTATTTGTTTGGGACTCATACATACACAGGAAACTGTCCTGGAAGTGGGTATTGGCATTTGTTTGAGACTCATACATACGCAGGAAACTGTCCTGGAAGTGGGTATTGGCAACTATTTGGAACTCTTACATATGCAGGAAACTGTCCTAAAAGTGGGTATTGACATTTGTTTGTGACTGATACATATGGAGGAAATTGTCCTGGAAGTGGGCATTGGCATTTGTTTGGGACTCATACATATGCAGGAAACTGTCCTGGAAGTGGGTATTGGCATTTGTTTGGGACTCATACATATGCAGGAAACTGTCCTGGAAGTGGGTATTGGCATTTGTTTGAGACTCATACATATGCAGGCAACTGTCCTGGAAGTGGGTTTTGGCATTTGTTTGGAACTCATACATACGCAGGAAACTGTCTTGGAAGTGGGTATTGGGATTTATTTGAAACATTTACATATGAAGGAAACTGTCCTAAAAGTGGGTATTGGGATTTGTTTGGGACTCATACATACACAGGAAACTGTCCTGGAAGTGGGGAATTGGCATTTGTTTGAGACTCATACATATGCAGTAAACTGTCCTGGAAGTGGGTATTGGCATTTGTTTGGGACTCATACATATGCAGGAAACTGTCCTGGAAGTGGGTAATGGCATTTGTTTGGGACTCATACGTACGCAGGAAACTGTCCTGGAAGTCGGTACTGGCATCTATTTGGAAGTCTTACATATGTATGAAACTGTCCTAACAGCTGGTATTGGCATTTGTTTGGAGCTCAGACATATGCAGGAAACTGTCCTGGAAGTGGGTGTTGGCATTTATTTGGGATTCATTCATATGCCGGAAACTGTCCAGGAAGTGGGTATTGGCATTTGTTTGGGACTCATACATACTTAGGAAAGTGTCCTGGAAGTGGGTATTGGCATTTGTTTGATACTCCTACATATGCAGGAAACTGTCCTGGAAGTGGGTATTGGCATTTGTTTGAGACTCATACATATGCAGGAAACTGTCCTGGAAGTGGGCTTTGGTATTTGTTTGGGACTCATACATTCACAGGAAACTGTCCTGGAAGTGGGTATTGGCATTTGTTTGAGACTCATACATACGCAGGAAACTGTCCAGGAAGACGGTGTTGACATTTGTTTGGGACTCATACATTCGCAGGAAACTGTCTTGGAAGTGGGTATTGGCATTTGTTTGGGACTCATACATACGCAGGAAACTGTCCTGGAAGTGTTTATTGGCATCTATTTGGAACTCTTACATATGCAGGAAACTGTACTAAAACTGGGTATTGACATTTGTATAGGACTCATACGTATGCAGGAAACTGTCCTGGAAGTGGGTATTGGCATTTGTTTGGAACTCTTACATATGCAGTAAACTGTCTTGGAAGTGGATATTGGTATTTGTTTGGAGCTCATGCATACGCAGGAAACTGTCCTGGAAGTGGGTATTGGCATTTGTTTGGGGACTCATACATACTTAGGAAATTGTCCTGGAAGTGGGGTATTGGGCATTTGTTTGAGACTCATACATACGCAGGAAACTGTCCTGGAAGTGGGTATTGGCATTTGTTTGGAACTCATACATATGCAGGAAACTGTCTTGGAAGTGGGTATTGGTATTTATTTGGAACTCTTACAGATGCAGGAAACTGTCCTGTAAGTAGGTATTGGCATTTGTTTGGGGACTCATACATACGCAGGAAACTGTCCTGGAAGTGGGCATTGGAATTTGTTTGGGACTCATACATATGCAGGAAACTGTCCTGTAAGTGGGTATTGGCATTTGTTTGGGACTCATACATACGCAGGTAACTGTCCTGGAAGTGGTTATTGGCATTTGTTTGGGACTCATACATTCGCAGGAAACTGTCCTGGAGGTGGGTATTGGCATCTATTTCGAACTCTTACATATGCAGGAAACTGTCCTAAAAGTGGTTATTGGCATTTGTTTGGGATTCATACATACGCAGGAAACTGTCCTGGAAGTGGGTATTGGCATTTGTTTAGGACTCATACATACACAGGAAACTGTCCAGGAAGTGGGTATTGGGATTTGTTTGGGACTCATACATACGCAAGAATCTGTCCTGGAAGTGGGTATTAGCATTTGTTTGAGACTCATACATACGCAGGAAACTGTCCTGAAAGAGGGAATTGGCATTTGTTTGGGACTGATACATACGCAGGAAACTGTCCTGGAAGTGGGTATTGGCATTTGTTTGGGACTCATACATTCGCTGGAAACTGTCCTGGAGGTGGGTATTGGCATCTATTTGGAACTCTTACATATGCAAGGAAACTGTCCTAAAAGTGGGTATTGGCATTAGTTTGGGGTTCATACATACGCAGGAAACTGCCCTGGAAGTGGGTATTGGCATTTGTTTAGGACTCATACATACACAGGAAACTGTCCTGGAAGTGGGTATTGGGATTTGTTTGGGACTCATACATACTTATGAATGTGTCCTGGAAGTGGGTATTGGCATTTGTTTGATACTCCTACATATGCTGGAAACTGTCCTGGAAGTGGGTATTGGCATTTGTTAGAGACTCATACATATGCAGGAAACTGTCCTGGAAGTGGGCTTTGGTATTGGTTTGGGACTCATACATACACAGGAAACTGTCCTGGAAGTGGGTATTGGCATTTGTTTGAGACACATACATACGCAGGAAACTGTCCTGGAAGACGGTGTTGACATTTGTTTGGGACTCATACATACTTAGGAAAGTGTCCTGGAAGTGGGTATTGGCATTTGTTTGGGACTCATACATACGCAGGAAACTGTCCTGGAAGTGGGTATTGGCATCTATTTGGAACTCTTACATTTGCAGGAAACTGTACTAAAAGTGGGTATTGACATTTGTATAGGACTCATACATATGCAGGAAACTGTCCTGGAAGTGGGTATTGGCATTTGTTTGGAACTCTTACATATGCAGGAAACTGTCTTGGAAGTGGATATTGGTATTTGTTTGGAGCTCAGGCATACGCAGGAAACTGTCCTGGAATTGGGTATTGGCATTTGTTTGGGACTCATACATACTTAGGAAAGTGTCCTGGAAGTGGGTATTGGCATTTGTTTGGGACTCATACATTCGCAGGAAACTGTCCTGGAGGTGGGTATTGGCATCTATTTGGAACTCTTACATATGCAGGAAACTGTCCTAAAAGTGGGTATTGGCATTTGTTTGGGGTTCATACATACGCAGGAAACTGCCCTGGAAGTGGGTATTGGCTTTTGTTTAGGACTCATACATACAGAAGAAACTGTCTTGGAAGTGGGTATTGGTATTTATTTGGAACTCTTAAATATGCAGGAAACTGTCCTGTAAGTGGGTATTGGCATTTGTTTGGGACTCATACATATGCAGGAAACTGTCCTGGAAGTGGGTATTGGCATTTGTTTGGTACTCATACGTACGCAGGAAACTGTCCTGGAAGTCGGTACTGGCATCTATTTGGAAGTCTTACATATGTATGAAACTGTCCTAACAGCTGGTATTGGCATTTGTTTGGAGCTCACACATATGCAGGAAACTGTCCTGGAAGTGGGTGTTGGCATTTATTTGGGATTCATTCATATGCCGGAAACTGTCCAGGAAGTGGGTATTGGCATTTGTTTGGGACTCATACATACTTAGGAAAGTGTCCTGGAAGTGGGTATTGGCATTTGTTTGATACTCCTACATATGCAGGAAACTGTCCTGGAAGTGGGTATTGGCATTTGTTTGAGACTCATACATATGCAGGAAACTGTCCTGGAAGTGGGCTTTGGTATTTGTTTGGGACTCATACATACACAGGAAACTGTCCTGGAAGTGGGTATTGGCATTTGTTTGAGACTCATACATACGCAGGAAACTGTCCTGGAAGACGGTGTTGACATTTGTTTGGGACTCATACATTCGCAGGAAACTGTCTTGGAAGTGGGTATTGGCATTTGTTTGGGACTCATACATACGCAGGAAACTGTCCTGGAAGTGTTTATTGGCATCTATTTGGAACTCTTACATATGCAGGAAACTGTACTAAAACTGGGTATTGACATTTGTATAGGACTCATACGTATGCAGGAAACTGTCCTTGAAGTGGGTATTGGCATTTGTTTGGAACTCTTACATATGCAGTAAACTGTCTTGGAAGTGGATATTGGTATTTGTTTGGAGCTCATGCATACGCAGGAAACTGTCCTGGAAGTGGGTATTGGCATTTGTTTGGGACTCATACATACTTAGGAAATTGTCCTGGAAGTGGGTATTGGCATTTGTTTGAGACTCATACATACGCAGGAAACTGTCCTGGAAGTGGGTATTGGCATTTGTTTGGAACTCATACATATGCAGGAAACTGTCTTGGAAGTGGGTATTGGTATTTATTTGGAACTCTTACAGATGCAGGAAACTGTCCTGTTAGTAGGTATTGGCATTTGTTTGGGACTCATACATACGCAGGAAACTGTCCTGGAAGTGGGCATTGGAATTTGTTTGGGACTCATACATATGCAGGAAACTGTCCTGTAAGTGGGTATTGGCATTTGTTTGGGACTCATACATACGCAGGTAACTGTCCTGGAAGTGGTTATTGGCATTTGTTTGGGACTCATACATTCGCAGGAAACTGTCCTGGAGGTGGGTATTGGCATCTATTTCGAACTCTTACATATGCAGGAAACTGTCCTAAAAGTGGTTATTGGCATTTGTTTGGGATTCATACATACGCAGGAAACTGTCCTGGAAGTGGGTATTGGCATTTGTTTAGGACTCATACATACACAGGAAACTGTCCAGGAAGTGGGTATTGGGATTTGTTTGGGACTCATACATACGCAAGAATCTGTCCTGGAAGTGGGTATTAGCATTTGTTTGAGACTCATACATACGCAGGAAACTGTCCTGAAAGAGGGAATTGGCATTTGTTTGGGACTGATACATACGCAGGAAACTGTCCTGGAAGTGGGTATTGGCATTTGTTTGGGACTCATACATTCGCTGGAAACTGTCCTGGAGGTGGGTATTGGCATCTATTTGGAACTCTTACATATGCAAGGAAACTGTCCTAAAAGTGGGTATTGGCATTAGTTTGGGGTTCATACATACGCAGGAAACTGCCCTGGAAGTGGGTACTGGCATTTGTTTAGGACTCATACATACACAGGAAACTGTCCTGGAAGTGGGTATTGGGATTTGTTTGGGACTCATACATACTTATGAATGTGTCCTGGAAGTGGGTATTGGCATTTGTTTGATACTCCTACATATGCTGGAAACTGTCCTGGAAGTGGGTATTGGCATTTGTTAGAGACTCATACATATGCAGGATACTGTCCTGGAAGTGGGCTTTGGTATTGGTTTGGGACTCATACATACACAGGAAACTGTCCTGGAAGTGGGTATTGGCATTTGTTTGAGACACATACATACGCAGGAAACTGTCCTGGAAGACGGTGTTGACATTTGTTTGGGACTCATACATACTTAGGAAAGTGTCCTGGAAGTGGGTATTGGCATTTGTTTGGGACTCATACATACGCAGGAAACTGTCCTGGAAGTGGGTATTGGCATCTATTTGGAACTCTTACATTTGCAGGAAACTGTACTAAAAGTGGGTATTGACATTTGTATAGGACTCATACATATGCAGGAAACTGTCCTGGAAGTGGGTATTGGCATTTGTTTGGAACTCTTACATATGCAGGAAACTGTCTTGGAAGTGGATATTGGTATTTGTTTGGAGCTCAGGCATACGCAGGAAACTGTCCTGGAAGTGGGTATTGGCATTTGTTTGGGACTCATACATACTTAGGAAAGTGTCCTGGAAGTGGGTATTGGCATTTGTTTGGGACTCATACATTCGCAGGAAACTGTCCTGGAGGTGGGTATTGGCATCTATTTGGAACTCTTACATATGCAGGAAACTGTCCTAAAAGTGGGTATTGGCATTTGTTTGGGGTTCATACATATGCAGGAAACTGCCCTGGAAGTGGGTATTGGCTTTTGTTTAGGACTCATACATACAGAAGAAACTGTCTTGGAAGTGGGTATTGGTATTTATTTGGAACTCTTACATATGCAGGAAACTGTCCTGTAAGTGGGTATTGGCATTTGTTTGGGACTCATACATACGCAGGAAACTGTCCTGGAAGTGGACATTGGAATTTGTTTGGGACTCATACATATGCAGGAAACTGTCCTGTAAGTGGGTATTGGCATTTGTTTGGGACTCATACATACGCAGGAAACTGTCCTGGAAGTGGGTATTGGCATTTGTTTGGGACTCATACATTCGCAGGAAACTGTCCTGGAGGTGGGTATTGGCATCTATTTCGAACTCTTACTAATGCTGGAAAGTGTCCTAAAAGTGGGTATTGGCATTTGTTTGGGACTCATACATATGCAGGAAACTGTCCTGGAAGTGTGTATTGGCATTTGTTTGGGACTCATACGTACACAGGAAACTGTCCTGGAAGTCGGTATTGGCATCTATTTGGAAGTCTTACATATGTAGGAAACTGTCCTAAAAGCCGGTATTGGCATTTGTTTGGAGCTCACACATATGCAGGAAACTGTCCTGGAAGTGGGTGTTGGCATTTATTTGGGATTCATTCATATGCCGGAAACTGTCCTGGAAGTGGGTATTGGCATTAGTTTGGGACTCATACATACTTAGGAAAGTGTCCTGGAAGTGGGTATTGGCATTTGTTTGATACTCCTACATATGCAGGAAACTGTCCTGTAAGTGGGTATTGGCATTTGTTTGAGACTCATACATATGCAGGAAACTGTCCTGGAAGTGGGCTTTGGTATTTGTTTGGGACTCATACATACACAGGAAACTGTCCTGGAAGTGGGTATTGGCATTTGTTTGAGACTCATACATACGCAGGAAACTGTCCTGGAAGTGGGTATTGGCATCTATTTGGAACTCTTACATATGCAGGAAACTGTCCTAAAAGTGGGTATTGACATTTGTTTGCGACTGATACATATGGAGGAAATTGTCCTGGAAGTGGGCATTGGCATTTGTTTGGGACTCATACATATGCAGGAAACTGTCCTGGAAGTGGGTATTGGCATTTGTTTGGGACTCATACATACACAGGAAACTGTCCTGGAAGTGGGTATTGGCATTTGTTTGAGACTCATACATATGCAGGCAACTGTCCTGGAAGTGGGTTTTGGCATTTGTTTGGAACTCATACATACGCAGGAAACTGTCTTGGAAGTGGGTATTGGTATTTATTTGAAACATTTACATATGCAGGAAACTGTCCTAAAAGTGGGTATTGGGATTTGTTTGGGACTCATACATACACAGGAAACTGTCCTGGAGGTGGGAATTGGCATTTGTTTGAGACTCATACATATGCAGGAAACTGTCCTGGAAGTGGGTATTGGCATTTGTTTGGGACTCATACATATGCAGAAACTGTCCTGGAAGTGGGTATTGGCATTTGTTTGGGACTCATACGTACGCAGGAAACTGTCCTGGAAGTCGGTACTGGCATCTATTTGGAAGTCTTACATATGTAGGAAACTGTCCTAAAAGCTGGTATTGGCATTTGTTTGGAGCTCACACATATGCAGGAAACTGTCCTGGAAGTGGGTGTTGGCATTTATTTGGCATTCATTCATATGCCGGAAACTGTCCAGGAAGTGGGTATAGGCATTTGTTTGGGACTCATACATACTTAGGAAAGTGTCCTGGAAGTGGGTATTGGCATTTGTTTGATACTCCTACATATGCAGGAAACTGTCCTGGAAGTGGGTTTTGGCATTTGTTTGAGACTCATACATATGCAGGAAACTGTCCTGGAAGTGGGCTTTGGTATTTGTTTGGGACTCATACATACACAGGAAACTGTCCTGGAAGTGGGTATTGGCATTTGTTTGAGACTCATACATACGCAGGAAACTGTCCTGGAAGACGGTTTTGACATTTGTTTGGGACTCATACATTCGCAGGAAACTGTCTTGGAAGTGGGTATTGGCATTTGTTTGGGACTCATACATACGCAGGAAACTGTCCTGGAAGTGTTTATTGGCATCTATTTGGAACTCTTTCATATGTAGGAAACTGTCCTAAAAGTGGGTATTGAGATTTGTTTGGGACTGGTACATATGGAGGAAATTGTCCTGGAAGTGGGCATTGGCATTTGTTTGGGACTCATACATATGTAGGAAAGTGTCCTGGAAGTGGGTATTGGCATTTGTTTGGGACTCATACATACGCAGGAAACTGTCCTGGAAGTGGGCATTGGAATTTGTTTGGGACTCATACATATGCAGGAAACTGTCCTGTAAGTGGGTATTGGCATTTGTTTGGGACTCATACATACGCAGGTAACTGTCCTGGAAGTGGTTATTGGCATTTGTTTGGGACTCATACATTCGCAGGAAACTGTCCTGGAGGTGGGTATTGGCATCTATTTCGAACTCTTACATATGCAGGAAACTGTCCTAAAAGTGGTTATTGGCATTTGTTTGGGATTCATACATACGCAGGAAACTGTCCTGGAAGTGGGTATTGGCATTTGTTTAGGACTCATACATACACAGGAAACTGTCCAGGAAGTGGGTATTGGGATTTGTTTGGGACTCATACATACGCAAGAATCTGTCCTGGAAGTGGGTATTAGCATTTGTTTGAGACTCATACATACGCAGGAAACTGTCCTGAAAGAGGGAATTGGCATTTGTTTGGGACTGATACATACGCAGGAAACTGTCCTGGAAGTGGGTATTGGCATTTGTTTGGGACTAATACATACGCTGGAAACTGTCCTGGAGGTGGGTATTGGCATCTATTTGGAACTCTTACATATGCAAGGAAACTGTCCTAAAAGTGGGTATTGGCATTAGTTTGGGGTTCATACATACGCAGGAAACTGCCCTGGAAGTGGGTATTGGCATTTGTTTAGGACTCATACATACACAGGAAACTGTCCTGGAAGTGGGTATTGGGATTTGTTTGGGACTCATACATACTTATGAATGTGTCCTGGAAGTGGGTATTGGCATTTGTTTGATACTCCTACATATGCTGGAAACTGTCCTGGAAGTGGGTATTGGCATTTGTTAGAGACTCATACATATGCAGGAAACTGTCCTGGAAGTGGGCTTTGGTATTGGTTTGGGACTCATACATACACAGGAAACTGTCCTGGAAGTGGGTATTGGCATTTGTTTGAGACACATACATACGCAGGAAACTGTCCTGGAAGACGGTGTTGACATTTGTTTGGGACTCATACATACTTAGGAAAGTGTCCTGGAAGTGGGTATTGGCATTTGTTTGGGACTCATACATACGCAATAAACTGTCCTGGAAGTGGGTATTGGCATCTATTTGGAACTCTTACATTTGCAGGAAACTGTACTAAAAGTGGGTATTGACATTTGTATAGGACTCATACATATGCAGGAAACTGTCCTGGAAGTGGGTATTGGCATTTGTTTGGAACTCTTACATATGCAGGAAACTGTCTTGGAAGTGGATATTGGTATTTGTTTGGAGCTCAGGCATACGCAGGAAACTGTCCTGGAATTGGGTATTGGCATTTGTTTGGGACTCATACATACTTAGGAAAGTGTCCTGGAAGTGGGTATTGGCATTTGTTTGGGACTCATACATATGCAGGAAACTGTCCTGGAAGTGGGTATTGGCATTTGTTTGGTACTCATACGTACGCAGGAAACTGTCCTGGAAGTCGGTACTGGCATCTATTTGGAAGTCTTACATATGTATGAAACTGTCCTAACAGCTGGTATTGGCATTTGTTTGGAGCTCACACATATGCAGGAAACTGTCCTGGAAGTGGGTGTTGGCATTTATTTGGGATTCATTCATATGCCGGAAACTGTCCAGGAAGTGGGTATTGGCATTTGTTTGGGACTCATACATACTTAGGAAAGTGTCCTGGAAGTGGGTATTGGCATTTGTTTGATACTCCTACATATGCAGGAAACTGTCCTGGAAGTGGGTATTGGCATTTGTTTGAGACTCATACATATGCAGGAAACTGTCCTGGAAGTGGGCTTTGGTATTTGTTTGGGACTCATACATACACAGGAAACTGTCCTGGAAGTGGGTATTGGCATTTGTTTGAGACTCATACATACGCAGGAAACTGTCCTGGAAGACGGTGTTGACATTTGTTTGGGACTCATACATTCGCAGGAAACTGTCTTGGAAGTGGGTATTGGCATTTGTTTGGGACTCATACATACGCAGGAAACTGTCCTGGAAGTGTTTATTGGCATCTATTTGGAACTCTTACATATGCAGGAAACTGTACTAAAACTGGGTATTGACATTTGTATAGGACTCATACGTATGCAGGAAACTGTCCTGGAAGTGGGTATTGGCATTTGTTTGGAACTCTTACATATGCAGTAAACTGTCTTGGAAGTGGATATTGGTATTTGTTTGGAGCTCATGCATACGCAGGAAACTGTCCTGGAAGTGGGTATTGGCATTTGTTTGGGACTCATACATACTTAGGAAATTGTCCTGGAAGTGGGTATTGGCATTTGTTTGAGACTCATACATACGCAGGAAACTGTCCTGGAAGTGGGTATTGGCATTTGTTTGGAACTCATACATATGCAGGAAACTGTCTTGGAAGTGGGTATTGGTATTTATTTGGAACTCTTACAGATGCAGGAAACTGTCCTGTAAGTAGGTATTTGCATTTGTTTGGGACTCATACATACGCAGGAAACTGTCCTGGAAGTGGGCATTGGAATTTGTTTGGGACTCATACATATGCAGGAAACTGTCCTGTAAGTGGGTATTGGCATTTGTTTGGGACTCATACATACGCAGGTAACTGTCCTGGAAGTGGTTATTGGCATTTGTTTGGGACTCATACATTCGCAGGAAACTGTCCTGGAGGTGGGTATTGGCATCTATTTCGAACTCTTACATATGCAGGAAACTGTCCTAAAAGTGGTTATTGGCATTTGTTTGGGATTCATACATACGCAGGAAACTGTCCTGGAAGTGGGTATTGGCATTTGTTTAGGACTCATACATACACAGGAAACTGTCCAGGAAGTGGGTATTGGGATTTGTTTGGGACTCATACATACGCAAGAATCTGTCCTGGAAGTGGGTATTAGCATTTGTTTGAGACTCATACATACGCAGGAAACTGTCCTGAAAGAGGGAATTGGCATTTGTTTGGGACTGATACATACGCAGGAAACTGTCCTGGAAGTGGGTATTGGCATTTGTTTGGGACTCATACATTCGCTGGAAACTGTCCTGGAGGTGGGTATTGGCATCTATTTGGAACTCTTACATATGCAAGGAAACTGTCCTAAAAGTGGGTATTGGCATTAGTTTGGGGTTCATACATACGCAGGAAACTGCCCTGGAAGTGGGTATTGGCATTTGTTTAGGACTCATACATACACAGGAAACTGTGCTGGAAGTGGGTATTGGGATTTGTTTGGGACTCATACATACTTATGAATGTGTCCTGGAAGTGGGTATTGGCATTTGTTTGATACTCCCACATATGCTGGAAACTGTCCTGGAAGTGGGTATTGGCATTTGTTAGAGACTCATACATATGCAGGAAACTGTCCTGGAAGTGGGCTTTGGTATTGGTTTGGGACTCATACATACACAGGAAACTGTCCTGGAAGTGGGTATTGGCATTTGTTTGAGACACATACATACGCAGGAAACTGTCCTGGAAGACGGTGTTGACATTTGTTTGGGACTCATACATACTTAGGAAAGTGTCCTGGAAGTGGGTATTGGCATTTGTTTGGGACTCATACATACGCAGGAAACTGTCCTGGAAGTGGGTATTGGCATCTATTTGGAACTCTTACATTTGCAGGAAACTGTACTAAAAGTGGGTATTGACATTTGTATAGGTCTCATACATATGCAGGAAACTGTTCTGGAAGTGGGTATTGGCATTTGTTTGGAACTCTTACATATGCAGGAAACTGTCTTGGAAGTGGATATTGGTATTTATTTGGAGCTCAGGCATACGCAGGAAACTGTCCTGGAAGTGGGTATTGGCATTTGTTTGGGACTCATACATACTTAGGAAAGTGTCCTGGAAGTGGGTATTGGCATTTGTTTGGGACTCATACATTCGCAGGAAACTGTCCTGGAGGTGGGTATTGGCATCTATTTGGAACTCTTACATATGCAGGAAACTGTCCTAAAAGTGGGTATTGGCATTTGTTTGGGGTTAATACATACGCAGGAAACTGCCCTGGAAGTGGGTATTGGCTTTTGTTTAGGACTCATACATACAGAAGAAACTGTCTTGGAAGTGGGTATTGATATTTATTTGGAACTCTTACATATGCAGGAAACTGTCCTGTAAGTGGGTATTGGCATTTGTTTGGGACTCATACATACGCAGGAAACTGTCCTGGAAGTGGACATTGGAATTTGTTTGGGACTCATACATATGCAGGAAACTGTCCTGTAAGTGGGTATTGGCATTTGTTTGGGACTCATACATACGCAGGAAACTGTCCTGGAGGTGGGTATTGGCATCTATTTCGAACTCTTACTAATGCTGGAAAGTGTCCTAAAAGTGGGTATTGGCATTTGTTTGGGACTCATACATATGCAGGAAACTGTCCTGGAAGTGTGTATTGGCATTTGTTTGGGATTCATTCATATGCCGGAAACTGTCCTGGAAGTGGGTATTGGCATTAGTTTGGGACTCATACATACTTAGGAAAGTGTCCTGGAAGTGGGTATTGGCATTTGTTTGATACTCCTACATATGCAGGAAACTGTCCTGTAAGTGGGTATTGGCATTTGTTTGAGACTCATACATATGCAGGAAACTGTCCTGGAAGTGGGCTTTGGTATTTGTTTGGGACTCATACATACACAGGAAACTGTCCTGGAAGTGGGTATTGGCATTTGTTTGAGACTCATACATACGCAGGAAACTGTCCTGGAAGTGGGTATTGGCATCTATTTGGAACTCTTACATATGCAGGAAACTGTCCTAAAAGTGGGTATTGACATTTGTTTGCGACTGATACATATGGAGGAAATTGTCCTGGAAGTGGGCATTGGCATTTGTTTGGGACTCATACATATGCAGGAAACTGTCCTGGAAGTGGGTATTGGCATTTGTTTGGGACTCATACATACACAGGAAACTGTCCTGGAAGTGGGTATTGGCATTTGTTTGAGACTCATACATATGCAGGCAACTGTCCTGGAAGTGGGTTTTGGCATTTGTTTGGAACTCATACATACGCAGGAAACTGTCTTGGAAGTGGGTATTGGTATTTATTTGAAACATTTACATATGCAGGAAACTGTCCTAAAAGTGGGTATTGGGATTTGTTTGGGACTCATACATACACAGGAAACTGTCCTGGAGGTGGGAATTGGCATTTGTTTGAGACTCATACATATGCAGTAAACTGTCCTGGAAGTGGGTATTGGCATTTGTTTGGGACTCATACGTACGCAGGAAACTGTCCTGGAAGTCGGTACTGGCATCTATTTGGAAGTCTTACATATGTAGGAAACTGTCCTAAAAGCTGGTATTGGCATTTGTTTGGAGCTCACACATATGCAGGAAACTGTCCTGGAAGTGGGTGTTGGCATTTATTTGGCATTCATTCATATGCCGGAAACTGTCCAGGAAGTGGGTATAGGCATTTGTTTGGGACTCATACATACTTAGGAAAGTGTCCTGGAAGTGGGTATTGGCATTTGTTTGATACTCCTACATATGCAGGAAACTGTCCTGGAAGTGGGTTTTGGCATTTGTTTGAGACTCATACATATGCAGGAAACTGTCCTGGAAGTGGGCTTTGGTATTTGTTTGGGACTCATACATACACAGGAAACTGTCCTGGAAGTGGGTATTGGCATTTGTTTGAGACTCATACATACGCAGGAAACTGTCCTGGAAGACGGTTTTGACATTTGTTTGGGACTCATACATTCGCAGGAAACTGTCTTGGAAGTGGGTATTGGCATTTGTTTGGGACTCATACATACGCAGGAAACTGTCCTGGAAGTGTTTATTGGCATCTATTTGGAACTCTTTCATATGTAGGAAACTGTCCTAAAAGTGGGTATTGAGATTTGTTTGGGACTGGTACATATGGAGGAAATTGTCCTGGAAGTGGGCATTGGCATTTGTTTGGGACTCATACATATGTAGGAAAGTGTCCTGGAACTGGGTATTGGCATTTGTTTGGGACTCATACATACTTAGGAAACTGTCCTGGAAGTGGGTATTGGCATCTCTTTAGAACTCTTACATTTGCAGGAAACTGTACTAAAACGGGGTATTGACATTTGTATAGGACTCATACGTATGTAGGAAACTGTCCTGGAAGTGGGTATTGGCATTTGTTTGGAACTCTTACATATGCAGTAAACTGTCTTGGAAGTGGATATTGGTATTTGTTTGGAGCTCATGCATACGCAGGAAACTGTCCTGGAAGAGGGTATTGGCATTTGTTTGGGACTCATACATACTTAGGAAATTGTCCTGGAAGTGGGTATTGGCATTTGTTTGAGACTCATACATAAGCAGGAAACTGTCCTGGAAGTGGGTATTGGCATTTGTTTGGAACTCATACATATGCAGGAAACTGTCTTGGAAGTGGGTATTGGTATTTATTTGGAACTCTTACAGATGCAGGAAACTGTCCTGTAAGTAGGTATTGGCATTTGTTTGGGACTCATACATACGCAGGAAACTGTCGTGGAAGTGGGCATTGGAATTTGTTTGGGACTCATACATATGCAGGAAACTGTCCTGTAAGTGGGTTTTGGCATATTTTTGGGACTCATACATATGCAGGTAACTGTCCTGGAAGTGGTTATTGGCATTTGTTTGGGACTCATACATTCGCAGGAAACTGTCCTGGAGGTGGGTATTGGCATCTATTTCGAACTCTTACATATGCAGGAAACTGTCCTAAAAGTGGTTATTGGCATTTGTTTGGGATTCATACATATGCAGGAAACTGTCCTGGAAGTGGGTATTGGCATTTGTTTAGGACTCATACATACACAGGAAACTGTCCAGGAAGTGGGTATTGGGATTTGTTTGGGACTCATACATACGCAAGAATCTGTCCTGGAAGTGGGTATTAGCATTTGTTTGAGACTCATACATACGCAGGAAACTGTCCTGAAAGAGGGAATTGGCATTTGTTTGGGACTGATACATACGCAGGAAACTGTCCTGGAAGTGGGTATTGGCATTTGTTTGGGACTCATACATACACAGGAAACTGTCCTGGAAGTGGGTATTGGGATTTGTTTGGGACTCATACATACTTATGAATGTGTCCTGGAAGTGGGTATTGGCATTTGTTTGATACTCCTACATATGCTGGAAACTGTCCTGGAAGTGGGTATTGGCATTTGTTAGAGACTCATACATATGCAGGAAACTGTCCTGGAAGTGGGCTTTGGTATTGGTTTGGGACTCATACATACACAGGAAACTGTCCTGGAAGTGGGTATTGGCATTTGTTTGAGACACATACATACGCAGGAAACTGTCCTGGAAGACGGTGTTGACATTTGTTTGGGACTCATACATACTTAGGAAAGTGTCCTGGAAGTGGGTATTGGCATTTGTTTGGGACTCATACATACGCAGGAAACTGTCCTGGAAGTGGGTATTGGCATCTATTTGGAACTCTTACATTTGCAGGAAACTGTACTAAAAGTGGGTATTGACATTTGTATAGGACTCATACATATGCAGGAAACTGTCCTGGAAGTGGGTATTGGCATTTGTTTGGAACTCTTACATATGCAGGAAACTGTCTTGGAAGTGGATATTGGTATTTGTTTGGAGCTCAGGCATACGCAGGAAACTGTCCTGGAAGTGGGTATTGGCATTTGTTTGGGACTCATACATACTTAGGAAAGTGTCCTGGAAGTGGGTATTGGCATTTGTTTGGGACTCATACATTCGCAGGAAACTGTCCTGGAGGTGGGTATTGGCATCTATTTGGAACTCTTACATATGCAGGAAACTGTCCTAAAAGTGGGTATTGGCATTTGTTTGGGGTTCATACATACGCAGGAAACTGCCCTGGAAGTGGGTATTGGCTTTTGTTTAGGACTCATACATACAGAAGAAACTGTCTTGGAAGTGGGTATTGGTATTTATTTGGAACTCTTACATATGCAGGAAACTGTCCTGTAAGTGGGTATTGGCATTTGTTTGGGACTCATACATACGCAGGAAACTGTCCTGGAAGTGGACATTGGAATTTGTTTGGGACTCATACATATGCAGGAAACTGTCCTGTAAGTGGGTATTGGCATTTGTTTGGGACTCATACATACGCAGGAAACTGTCCTGGAAGTGGGTATTGGCATTTGTTTGGGACTCATACATTCGCAGGAAACTGTCCTGGAGGTGGGTATTGGCATCTATTTCGAACTCTTACTAATGCTGGAAAGTGTCCTAAAAGTGGGTATTGGCATTTGTTTGGGACTCATACATATGCAGGAAACTGTCCTGGAAGTGTGTATTGGCATTTGTTTGTGACTCATACGTACACAGGAAACTGTCCTGGAAGTCGGTATTGGCATCTATTTGGAAGTCTTACATATGTAGGAAACTGTCCTAAAAGCCGGTATTGGCATTTGTTTGGAGCTCACACATATGCAGGAAACTGTCCTGGAAGTGGGTGTTGGCATTTATTTGGGATTCATTCATATGCCGGAAACTGTCCTGGAAGTGGGTATTGGCATTAGTTTGGGACTCATACATACTTAGGAAAGTGTCCTGGAAGTGGGT